>MU224966.1:1279908-1305153 GCA_018584345.1 Thuja plicata
AACATAGCATAAATAGTGTGCATGGTTTATGAACTGAAAACAAAATTTCTTTAATATTTTAATTTTATTATAATTAGTATGAATGAACAAAATAATCAACTAAACAAAATGATATGTTGGAATGACAATGCAATAATTATCGATATAGCGTTGATGGCTTTGGTCAATGCACATATGTGTCAATGTCATGTTGGCCCTTGTGTCTTGAAGATGTCACACACAACAAGTAATCATGGGCGTCAATTTTGGGGTTGTCCAAATAGGAAAAAGGTCTAGATATGGAATCTGAATTATATTTTATGTTTAAAAGTAATGTGACAAGTAATCATTTTAGGAAGAGCTTATGTAGATTTGGTATTGCGGGGAAATAGTGGATGTCAATACTTTTGGTGGGTTGATCAAACCACATTTACATCTACCCCATCTACGTCTATACCTGATGTAGGAAATGCATGCAACTTGTGTAAAGCTCGAGAGGCAGCTAGTGCTACCAAGATTGTTTCAATGGGGAAAGAAAAAATCATGTTTTTGCTATGCCTTCTTTGTGTAGTTTGTGCTCTACTTTGTTGGGACCATATATATGAATAAATGTCATTAACAGAGGGCTATTGTAGATATTGAAACTTTTTTAGAATTTCACGTAGATATAATGTTGGACATATTTTGATAAACTCATGAAATTTTTGTTTTTTATGACTTCATTATGATTTTCTATATGGTTGTGGGAGTTCTTGAGAGTCAAACATTTGCTAATTATTTTGCAATTTAAAATCTATCAAAATATAGACCATAATTCATATGTTGTGCATGTTGTCTTCTTATATTATTCTGAAAATTGGCTATACTCATATTCTTCTTGTGTCTGAGTCTTCAAACTATGATCAATTTAATGTTGTAAATCTTGACATAGAATTTGATATCAACCTATCAATATGATTAAAATGTGGGGGAGTTGAAGAAAATATATGTACAGTTATAAAACCTAAAGTTAAATTTACAAATTAACCTATCATTTATAAAACCTACCGTAACATGTCATTTTTTGTTTGACATTTTTTGTCACAACTAAAGAGTTCTCACCACGAGAAAATAGAGTGACCATTTTCTATCAAAATCATATTTTAACACCATGTATGTTAGCCTATTGTGTTAACATGTGTTAGCAGTTTACGAACAAACACAATAGGCTAACATACACGTTGTTAACATATTTTGTTAACTAAGGTGCAAATATTATGCTGCATAGACATGACCCTGAAAGCTCGCGGTTCATCAAGCATTTGAAATGCAAAGATGTAAAAAATGCTAGTATTAACATTCATATTGTGCCATTAAATCAACAAATGCCATCAAAATGAAATTTGAGTTAATGAGAAGATAAAGCTTGAATGCCTACCTCAAGTCATGGCTGCCATATGAAGATCAAATGCTAAGGAACTATGTTACGAAATTTCAAGGCATGAAATTTTATAACTGTACATATATAAAATTTGAAGGCATGAGATTTGACCTCTGATATGACCTTGATAATGTCCCCTCCATTGCTTATGCTTGATCATGACTTTTAGAAGTGTATGGCTTGACTATGCACATGCATAATTGTAGATGAGGATCAGTAATAGGGTACCAGGAATTTCTTAGATCCTTTGGATCTAACTCCATCTTTTCCTTCCTTGCAGGTTCTAGATCATACAAGAGCATACTAGATCAGAACACTGGGTCAACATTTCATTACTTCAGGCAATGACTAGTACCTTCATTATTTATGTTCATCCACTTATGTATGTTTACAATGTTCATTAATGTTCATTAATTCGATATCAACTTGTCAATATGATTACAATGTGGGGGAGTCAAATAAAATATATGTACAGTTATAAAACCTAAAGTTAAATTTACAAAGTAACATATCATTTATAAAACCTACCGTAACATGTCATTTTTTGTTTGACATTTTTCGTCACAACTAAAGAGTTCTCACCACAAGAAAATAGAGTGACCATTTTCTATCAAAATCATATGTGCAGATATAAACATTAAGTACAACATGTCCAATTTTTTTGTAGATATACACATTAAGGATCATGTCAGATAATACAAGGGAATTCGATCAAAATAGGGAGACAATCGCTAGATTGTTGTCTAAATTTCAAACAGAAGGCGATGAAAAATGTTATTATCCATGCAAGAGTTATAATGGCTTACAGACAAGAAGAATTAAAATCAAAACAGAAAAGAGGCATTGTAGGGAGAATGGTCACATTGAACATGTCTCTTGCTTTTCTTCTCACAATAATATCTTTGTGTACATTTTAGCTCTAGAGCACACTTCCCATGTTAGAGAAATGAATTGCACCTGATATTTTTATAGTTGACCTATTCATTTGATTTAATTACTAAATAAATATATATAGATAGCATAATAGATGAAAGTCATTATGTGCACTATCAAATTGGTTATATTATCATTATAGACCTAGCTTTCATGTTCTTTTAGAAACTTGAAAAGGGTTTTTGAAATTGTCTAAATTTTTCTATTAATATTAGATAGATTTAGTAATGAAATCCAACAATCATCAAGTGAACAAAGAACCCAATTCAATAAAGATTAGAAACCAACAGCAAACAACATGAAAAGTATGATTCCACCTCTTTTTGCATGTTCAATTGATCTTGAAAGGTTGGTTTTCAAGAACTCCACCTCTTTTGATGTGTCTAATTGATCTTATCATTGTGAAAAAATATGTAAAATGTTAGGTATCATAATTTATATTTACTTCAAAATAATAGAATATCTAAGTTTGGTTTATTGAAGTGGGCATCATTATAATGGATGTTGTCTCATAGGCCTTAAAATCATAATGGAAACCTTTGGGATGTGGTGGGTAATTTATTGTATAGCTGCAAGTGGATGAACTATTATCTCGAGGTGAAAAGGTTACAATCTACAATGGCCAGGTAAAATTCATATTGGATTTGTATCCTACTTTACCAAATGTCAAACTATTCACTAGGCCTTGTTGTTGATTCTCAATGATATTTGCAAGTGGATTTGATATGTGCAATGGCTAGAACAGAGGCATGGGTACAACAACTAAAGTATGTAGCAAAAATTTTCTTCATTTCACTATTCTTCTGAATTCCTTTTTAAAATTAAATTATAAAGAAACCTAGTAACATTGCAGTCCATGCTCATTTGAAAACTAAAAACAAAACTACAACAGATGGGACGGATTGGAGGGGTTCAACTCAGCAACTAGAAGTGCCCTTTACTGCAACCAGTCAAAAACAAAGGGATTTGTAAAATCTTACAAAAATCTACAATTTGTGTGGATTCTCCTTGCAGGGCATATGGTAATTAGCATTTTGATTTCTTTAGTTAGAAAATAGAATATACTATAGAGTATATAAACCAGAGCTCATAATTTTTTTCTTTTCATTTTTTGAAGTGGGTATTTGTATGTGTGTGGATCAACCATGTTTAGGTTTGAATATGCTTGATATAGTCTCAAATTCCAACTTGTTAAAGGACTGGTATACGATCAAACTTTCATTCTTCTCTTTCTTAAGAAAATGGCCTGCTACTGAATAGATGATTAAGGATGACGTGGCAAAGAAAGAAATATATTTTTTTAGTTTACAATAGTGGGTGATTTATATATGTGTTTATAGAAGTCTTATAGTAATATGGGTCTACCTTATATTCCTTGTGGGAGGCACTTAACTATGCTAAAATTGAGGCGTACATATCTTACTTCTTGTGAGATTTAAACTTGTGACTTCTATTTCAATAATATGAGGTTTATTTTCATAAATTCACTTAACTCATTTATGTTTCCAACTCATTTTTATGTTTCCCATTTCAGGAGACCCAACTTCTAGAGGCCAAAAATTTTGATTCGGGAGTTTGATTGACAATTGTTTGAAGCACAAACAAGATCATGATGTGATCTATCAAGATATAACCCACTATGCTGGTTATGACCACTTCCAGGTCCATCAGAAGCCTCTAAGGCCTTAACAATTGACTTTGAAACTTTCAAATGAAACTTTATATCTTTAAATCTAGAAATGATTCTTGCAATGAAAATTTACCAACATTCTTATCTAGCCAATTCATAGCTTTGAGGAAAATCTTGGATCAATCCATGCTCAAAAGTAAACTTACTATAATAGTAGCCTTATGTAAATGTAAGGTTGAGACACAAATTTCCACATTAAAAAAGTGTCTAGGTCACTCTTTCTCTCATTTGTTTTGGTTTAATTTTGACTATCTTGATATATTGTCTTAGTTTCTTGGTGATCTCACAATTGTGTCCCATGTTTTTGCTAAGTTGGATCAAATTGCTCAATTTTTATTGTTATGTGTGTAATTTGGACTTGAGCTTAATGTTTAGCCCTAGATTGCGATCCTCTCAAGTATAATATTTAGTGATCAATGTTTAAGTTCTTTTTTGCATCATTATATATTCACTGGCATGAGATTGCACAAGTTATAATATGTGCTCTTCTAGAATTAGATGTTTTTCATTTTGTTTTGTTATTTGTTTTGTTGCATAGGACTATTGACTATGAAATAGGGCTCCCCTTCATTGGGCCTTCACGATACACATTGCAGGCCCTCTTCCACCACCCTTCGCCCAAGTCTGATTCCTCCAAAACAAAGAAAAATATTGCGGTGATGTTGTCAAAACTTCAATAATTGACTCCTTGGCAACTAATACTCAGAAATTTCAGGCTTGGAGTTTGATCCCTCACAACCTGTAGGTAGAGATACAGACGGACTGAAAAATAATAGCTAGCCCATTTTTTAAGGAGAATGAGTGTTATAAGTACATCATATACGCTCACTTTCTTTGCATAATGTTTCTCATTTTCATACTCTTGCAACTTCAAATTATCTCCCTCCATCTATAATACAAATTACATTCATGTCCTCCATTTATGGATATGCTTTCACAGTTGGGAGGACATTGGTTTGTCCCTTTATCCACTAGGACAATCTCAAACCTTTGCTCTGCACTCAACTAAGTTGTAAAATCCTTCTGAGTCTCTTCTTTTTTGGGAGTCTATGCATTTTATATCACATAAAAGTCTGACCAAATTTTAGACTTATGCTTTGTCTATTCTTCCATAATTTACATTCATGTCTACCAGGAAAGTTGTATTTACAACGTTTGACCAAATTTCTCTCTATTGTGCTTTGATAAAACTTGTAAGTAATATAAGTCTGATTGTAATTATGTGTACAATAGTTAAAATCTTTGGTGAAAGAAAAAGAAAACAAGAAACCAATCAAACTCTTAAAAACTCTAAAGGGACACTAAAAATATATATGCAACATCTAGCCATCGACAATTGCCGACATCTACACGTCACATGTATAGAAAATACGTCGTACATCTGTCGTAATTACGACACCCACAAACTATAATGATGACATGCTAAAGTTTTTAGACGGTGCAAACTGTGACAGTTAACACAAACAATGCGACGCCTAGGTGTTGAAATAGTGACAGATAAAATGTAACGATGGCATGATAAACATCATAGTTGGCTCATATTGTGACACCTAGATGTCACATTTTTTGTGTTAACCATCACAATTAGGATAGATGTGTGATGTATTTGTTATACATGTGATGTCCAGCCATCGGCAATTTCTGATGGTTTGACATTGCATGTATAGCAAATATGTCACACATCTTTCATAATTGCGACACCCACAAACTATAACGATGACATGCTGAAGTTTTTAGACGGTGCAAATTGCGATGGTAACACAAAAAATGTGATGCCTAGGTGTCATAATAGCGACAGATAAAATATGTAACGACAGCATGATAAACATCATAGTCGGCTCGTATTGCGATGGTTAAGACCATCACAATAATGATAGATGGTACAGCCGTCGGTGTTTCTGACACCAAAATTGCAACACTAGTCTATGTCACTTGGCCGACAGGACAGTGTCAAAAAAGTGATACATAGCCATCAAAAAATGGTCTCAAATGTTGTACTATAATCTAGTTAATTGGCTATAGTCCTAATTAATTATTAAAGATAAATCAAAAGCTTAAATAATTAATTTCCCTATTTTTGAATGAATATATTAAATATAATTCATTTCATTAATATTCCCTCTAACCTAGCCTACCTCAACCACCTCAACCCTGGGTTCAAACCCATCCCAACCTATTCCCCCCATGCTAAGCCTAATCCTAATCTTAATTTCATCCTAACCCACTTCCTAATGATGTCACGTTCCTAATTTTGTGATTAGGAATTCAACCCACTCCCAAAAGTCAAAGTTCTCAAGCTTGACCTTAAACCCTCACCCATGCTTCTTAAACCCTCATCATGCCTCTTAAATGCTCTCATTTTATGCATATTCCCTTCACCTATACCTCATTAATTCTCCCCTCATTATTGCCTCTTACATCCACCATCAATGTTCTTACACCTCCATTAATGGCTTCCTCTCTCCTCTCACTCTCAAATTCCTCTATAAATACGATGAATTTTGAGCACAAATGGCCCTTAATTTTCAGAGTTAAAAGTATTGTTATGCTTTTAAGATTATTGTGAAATCATGTTACATCTTAGCTTTGTTATTATGCATTGTTATTAGCTTCATTTTTAGAGCTAATATGCATGTTTCTTTATTATTTAGATTAGTTTTTACTCAAATCTTTCATTCTTAGGTTGTATATGTCACTGATTTGTGCATAATATGAGGGCATGATTATTGCATTCTTCAAACTCCTCCTAGATAAGAAGCAATAGGTCGATATTAGTGATTTGATACGCTTTTGCTAACCCTTATTTTCACTAATATAATGACTTATTGAAGTGTTGTGTTGCAGCTGCAGGAACCACAAAATCACACACACAAGTTCCTGTCAGAAAAAAGAATGGAGACATTAGCTTATGTGTGAATTTTAGGAATTTAAATTTGCCTTCCCTCAAAGATAAGTATGCTCTTCCTAATAAGGAAAACATGTTGTAGATGGTTACTAGTTGTGATTTCATGTCAATAATAGATGGTTTCTCTGGATACAGTTCCAGAAAATGGTTAAAGAGTCAAAGCAATTTAAAACTGCATTCAATACACTCTGGGGGACATATGTTTATGTTAGAATGCCTTTTGGTCTCATAAATGTTGGGGCCACATTTAAAAGGGCTATGGATGTTTCTTTTTTAGACTTCTTGTAGAAATTTTTAGAGGTCTATCAAGATAATCTCACAGCATATTCTAAAAAAGAAGAGCAACATTGAGAACATTTGGAAAAAAAATCAAAAGAGCTCTGGAATTTGGGATTTCTTTGAATCTTAAAAAATGTAGTTTTGGGTGACTGAAGGTAAGTTATTGAGTCATATTGTTTCAAAAAAAGGGGTTAGAATTGATCCTGAAAGAGTAGCTTCTATTGATAAGGTGCCACTTCCAAAGAATGTGAAAGGCATACAAAATTTATTTGGTCAAGTAAACTTTTTGAGGCGTTTTGTTACAAACTTTGTTGAGAAGAGTATACCTATCTCCAAGATATTAAAGAAAGATGCTAAGATGGAGTGGAATGGGGAAGCCACACAGGCTTTCCAAGAAATCAAGAAGGCTATTAAGGATGTCCCTATACTAAGAACTCCTAACTATTCAAAACCAATGAACATATTTTCTTTTGCATCATGTCACACAATTATTGTTGTTTTATTGCAAAAAAATGAAGAAGGTTTTGAACAGCCTATTTCCTTTTTCAAAAAATCACTCCAAGTTGCAAAAATTAAGTATTAAATTAATGAGAAACAAGACTATGCATTGGTAAAGGCTATAAAGGCTTTTAGATGTTATTTTGTGGGCGCTATAGTGGTTTCTTATGTTCCTTCAACAGTAGTAAAAGACATATTCACACAACAAGAAGTGTCTAGGAAAAGATGCAGATAGATAAACAGGATCCAAGAGTTCAATATTGAAATACAAATCAAAAAATTAGTAAGAGGGATGTGGTTATCCAAATTAATGGCTAATGCAAACTTAGATGCAAACCACATAAATGCATTAGAGGAGGAACAAAAGCCTTTCATATGTAGTCTTGACCATTGTGATTGGTACAAAAACATTATTTATTATTTGCAAAGAATAAATTGTCCTCCATACATAGATGAAAATAAGAAGAGAACCCTAAAGCTGCAAGCCATCCATTTTTCCTTGATCAGAGATGAGTTGTGGTGGAGAAATCCTAAAGGGATTTTATTAAAGTGTATTGATAAGGAACAAGAAAACAAAATTTTGCAGGAGATGCACAATGGAGTATGTGGTGGCCACTACATGGAAAAGAACACTGCACATAAAATTCTGAGAGAAGGATTTTGATGCCTACTATCTTCAAATATGATCATCAACTAGTTAAAAATTTTGATTCCTGCCAACAATTCTCTGGTAAGTTAAAATTCTTGTGGAATGTACCTTTGACACCAATAGAAGTACAAGCCCTTTTCAAAAATAGGGTATTGATTTCATTGGAGAAATAGCTAATAAATCTAGTGGGGGGAATTCTTGGATAATTGTAGCTACTGATTACTTTACA
The DNA here is from genome assembly GCA_018584345.1 of Thuja plicata. Classification (NCBI taxonomy): domain Eukaryota; kingdom Viridiplantae; phylum Streptophyta; class Pinopsida; order Cupressales; family Cupressaceae; genus Thuja; species Thuja plicata. The sequence goes on from MU224966.1 coordinate 1,288,491, forward strand.
AAGTGGGTTGAAGAAATACCCACCAAAAGGGCAACTAGTAAAGTAGTGATGGATTTCTTGTTAAAACTTATTATCACAAGGTTCAGTTGTCTAGAAAGAATTGTATCAGATAATGCCATGTATTTTAGGTTTGAATAATATATAAATTTTTGTGTTGAATATGGAATTCTGATGTCCTACTCTTCACCCCACCACCCACAAGGAAATGGTTAGGTAGAATTGAGTAAAAAAACTTTTCTTAAGATCATCAAAAGAGTCTTGGATAAGAATAAGAAAGCTTGGGACTCAAAGTTAACAATGGTTGTTTGGGAAGACAGAGTAACTTGAAAAAAGGCAATAGGGTGTGCTCCTTTTGACTTAATATATGGAATCAAGGAAAGATTGCCTCAGAATAATTTGATGCAAATGTACAAGTTTGTGCAGTTGTATGATGATGACATTGATAGTGACATGCAATTGAGAAATAATGACTTAACTGAATTGGATGAAACCAGGAGGGAAGCTTCTACAAAAAATGCTAAACTCCAATTGAAAGTCAAGAACATGTATGATAAAAGATCAATTCCAAGGCAATTTGATGTTGGAGATTTTGTTTTGATGTGGAATGTCATATTGGAGGATAAGGGTAAACATGGCAAATTTGATCCAATCTGGTTGGGACCATATGTCATTCATGAAAGGTATGGATAGAACTCTTATTTATTGAAGGATCTAACTCAAAACATTCAAGAATTGCTAGTTCATGGAAAATTTTTGAAAGTATACTTGTCTTGAAGTCTGATTATCCATTAACAAAAGGTTGTGTATATAGTTTGTTCTTCTACAGTTGGTTGTTTATGTTTGTAGTATAATTTTATGTTTCCTGTTATGTGGGTAGGTTAGTTTTCCTTTCTGTAGGTTTGGTTTCCTTCCCCCTAAGATTTTGAGATCTTTCAATACCTACAAGAGACATGCATCCCCAATTAGAGCCATTGGTAGGGCTACAAAAAAAAATTTCCTGATGGCTAAATCATGTGTTTCAAATTCTAAGAAGGGTTTTGTATTGCATAAACCCTAGTTGATGTGCATTCAAGTTCTGTGTTCATTGATCTAAAACATTAATCTTTTAGGAATTGTTATAATTTTGAGTTACTTTTCTCAATCACATAAATTCCTTTAGACCCATGTGTTCATATTTTTGTTGAGTGGGGCCATGTCTTTAATTTCCCTAAGTCCTAGCGCTTTATTTCCTTATCCTAAGTTTAAATTTCCATGAGAGCCCTTTTTATTTAAATCACAAGTGTCATGCAACTTCACTTTAATCCACAAAATAGAGAAAATCCTTAATGGTAAGATGATCACAATCTACTCATCAAGGCATTGCGCCTAGAGGCCACGTGACTTGGCAGGTCTAGAATATGTTTAAAGGTCATCATAAAGTTCAAGCAAATCCTATTTAATTTGATAGTCAAATATTTTCCTTATAAAGAATATGCAGCCAAATTAACCTTCAAGGAATTGTGCCTTATCGATGTTTGGCGGTTGTCAGATCTTGGGGCCCATTTGAAATAAATTAATGAGTGGTCAAGTTGTTGAAGATCTTGTGGCTAGCGTGAAGCCTCAGAGAAAAGATGTGTTTGATCTAACATTCAAGGAAATGCGCCTAAGTGACACATGCCACATGGTAGGCCCTGCTTAGCGATAAAGGGGAAATTAAAAATGACACAAGTCTTATTTGATCCAATGGTGAGTGCAAACCCTTAAAGAAAATATGTAGTCTGATTAACCATTAAGGCATTGCGCCACATGTCCCAAGTGGGTCTGGATCAACATTGAGAATAAAGTAAAAGGCATTCATGTTAAATCTGATTGTGTGGCTGGCACATTGCCTTAAGCCAAAGATGTAAGGTGATTAGTCATTAAGGCATTGCGCTTGGATGACACATGTCCTATCTAAGTGGTGAGACCTATAGTTAGTAAAGTGGTGGTCAGGTAAGTCATGGTCAAGTTAAATCAAATCTAATGGTCCACACTTTTCCTTATAAAGAATATGTACAGAAGATAACCTTTGAGGCATTGCACCTAGTGTCCACATGTCCTTAACGATTTTGTGGGATCTAGAGTTATAAATCCAAAGGTAAATCTAATATAAAGTCAAGTTAGTGTTGATCTAACGGTTGGCATAAAGCCTTAAAGAGAAGATGATTGTCAGATAGTGTTTGAGGCATTGCACCTGTGTGACACATAGATAAATGATGGGACCTAGCCAAAAGTAAAGAAGCATAAAATTTTGTCAGTTTTAAGAGGATCTGATAGTCATTACAAATCCTTAAGAAAAAGGTGCAAAGAGATTAACCTTTGAGGGATTGCACCTAGGTAACATGTGCCAAATCTAATATCATGGGCCCCAGGTTTTAAAGAAAGGTAAAGGGGCTATAAGTTTATTTGAATCTGATGGCTAGCACAAAGCCTCAAGGAAACGGTGATGGAAAGATAGTCTTCAAGGTATTGCACCTAATGAACACGTGTCCAAGTGGATTGTAGTCTTCATCAAATTTTGGTAACCACACAATTTGATAGGAAGTTGCTGAGATCTATAGTCATGTTTTAAAATTGGTTTTTTTTGTTAAAATAAGACCACTGAACCGTTGGGCCATGAAATTTCAAATGATGCAAAAGTAATGGTGGAGTGTGTGGCCATCTCAGCTGAAATTTAATGCTAAGTATTGATGAGATTGCATATAAGATTGTTTACTTAATTTTTCAAATTCCATAATTGATGAAGTGATTGAAGCAAAGTAGAATTGCGTCATTTTCTTTCTGTCTTCTAAATTTTACATAATGTGTAAGCTTATTTTGTGAATCCATTCCTAAACATTATGAGTTTGAATTGTAGTAGGGTTTTAGTATTGTAAATAAAGTAGGGTTTGTGTGTGAATATGATACTTTCTGATTGAGAAACCCTAATTTATAAATGGCACCTAGAAGAGAACTCACAAGAAAAATAGACTATCAGGAAAGGAATGTATGTGAGGATCTTTTAGAATAACTAGTTAGATCCAAAAATGATACTACCAAGATCAAGGAAATGGTTCCAAAACACCCTCATTTGAAAATTGGGGAGGGTTTGTATGAAAAGGGTAGATGGTTTAGAGATGCAAATATTAGCATGCCTGGTTTAGTATTGTTCAAATTGGCTTTCATCCAAAGAAATGTGTTTCCACAAAATAGAAACATCTAGCAATTTGATGTGGGAAAATTGGTAGTCCCAGGAGTATTTATGGATATTGATCTATTAATCCAAATAGAAGAAAGATATGATAGTGTGGATAGGGTTGTAAGAGATATAAATGGAAAGGTGTTGATAAACATTATAGTTGAATAATTAAGAGAGGTTTTCCAATTAAATGAACCCTCTGTTCAAATGGATAAAATTGATTTCGATCAATTAAAGGAGATATACAAGGCTCAAAAGAATTACCTTAGAAATGGACCTCTACAAGAGTACTTTAACAAGATTCGAGGTCTGGTTGTGGTAGGACCTAATACACCAGAACCAATAAAATTAGATTATTTCAATGTAAAAGCCAGAGGTGTATACAGTGCTTTGAGTCACATTTTCGGAGATGATAAAGAAACCAAAAATTTTATTCATTATATGTTCATAATGGTGTAGATTCTCCATCCACATCTAGCCATTATTTTTTATTTTTCTTCTTATGCTTCTAATTTAATACACAATGGTTTGATAGGCATAAAAAATGCAAAGGTAGCTCACCCATTTGGTTGGTATTCTATGATTAGGCATATGTTCTTGTTCAAGGGTGTGGATTATTTTGAGAAGGAGATAGATTTGATGAGACTCAAAGATGGTGAAGAGATGCATGTCCAACTATGGAGTATAGAGTTATTATGGGATAGGAAAGAGGCCAGCTACATCAGATTTGATAGATGTTTTGCTTCTAGGCTTAGAGCCTTATTATTTTCTAAAAATCCTAGGATCTCCAAAGGTTTATTAAATCTATTAAGACCAAAGGAATATGCTCAGACTATTGAGATAGTACATAATTGGGGTGATGTTATTTTGTGCCCTATTTCAAAAATTTTTAGAGTGTATGGTTTTAGAGGTACCCCATACGTACTCCCATATCAAGTCCCTCTTAAAATGGGCATTATTGAAATAATCAGGCAAATTAGTGAAATGCAAGAGGAAGCATTGATAGGGAAAGGAAAGGGAACCATTTTTCCCATGATCACAATTGTACATCAGTTTATTATCACTAAGGGGGTTTGGAAACATTTGCATCAATATCTTGAGCCTTATCATCTGACAACCTCTGTAATAAGATGTGTTGGCCCTAAAGCATTCATAAGTGACATTTTAGAAAGAGGACAAGGTGCTTGGAATTGTATCGCCAATTTAATTTTCCTGAGGATATCATAAGAAATGAATTCAATCTACAAGAACAATAAATCAAGAAATAAAAATGGTTGGTCTATAAAAATAACCTAGACTTTGTGTGACATTTTGATAAAGGATATGATCCTTTGAAGGAATTCCAGCCCTGGGAAAAAAAGATTAATTCATTGATGACTCTCTTTAAATATTTTATGCAGACAATAAATCAGAAGAAAGAGGTTGTAATAAAAAGTAGAGCCAAAAAGTGCTAAGGCCATCATAAGAAAGTCTACACATGCTAGGATTATTCCACTTGGGAAGTATGTGTTGCAACAGAAGCAAGGATATAGTATGGTGATGCAAAAGGGAGAAAGGTCCCATAGAAGCCAAGATGAAATAGAGACACATGATAAGGAGGTTTCTACCTCAAGAGGGAAGAGGGCCATGAGCATAGAATCTAGATTAATGTCATCCCCAAAGAGATAGAGATTAGAGGAAGAAAGGAAATAGTTGGATAATGTTTACTCCCCTTCCCAATATCCTTTACAGATGGGTGAGAAAGTATTAGCTAAGCAATTACTGTAGATACGAAGTGCAGGGAAAGTTTTTGTTACACCTTAGGAAATGCAAGAGAGGATGCCTAAGGTCCCCAAGCATGTGGAGATGGATTTAACAATAGATAGATTTGCTAGAAAGGAGCTTGACCTCATAACAAAACAAGTCAGCGATGAATTTCTGTCAGATGACAGTTTTGTAAAGGCTAGGGCTTTTATCCAATTTTTGTGGAGAACTCATATTAAAGATTTCAAGGAGAAATGTCAGAAAATTCAAGAGAAATAGCCTACTAGAGACAAGAATGAAATTGAGGCTGAGGTAAAAAAATAAATGCTAGCCAAGTTTGAAAAGATCACTCCTGAAGAAGGAAGAGAGCTAGTCAAGAAAGAAGGAGTCCTCATTCTGCCAGAATGGGACATTGTTGATGCTATAGTTTTTGATGTTGTCAAGAAGGAAACTAAAACCATGCATACCACTGAAGAAAAATCTCAACAAGAAATCAAGGGAGTCAAATTCAGTGAGGATCATGGTGCATTAGTGATGTAGTCACTAAATAAAATGGAATACTATTATGCCTTGCATTCCCATCCCTACATTTTGTGTGCAAAATGTTGGGTCCCCCTTTTTGTTTTTTGCTTTTGGCTCTTGCCTTTCTTTTTCCTTTGTTTCTTTGTTTTCCTTCTCTGGGTTTTCTTTCCTACGGTGTTGGTTTTGTTTTTTTTCTTTTGTCCCTTGTGTCTCTGAGACTTGGTCCTAGAGATGGTCGTTCCTTGTCCAGAAACCAGACTCTGGACTCTGGGATTCTTTTCCACGATGTCTTCTTTTCATAAGAGGGTATGGTCGCACGGAATCCCTGGGCCCAGAGTCTGGAGGTTGGCCTGTTCCAGAGTTTGCAGAAGGAAAGGTGAATTTTTTTTCACCTTGGGTATAAATAGGACTCACCTGTCATTTTCACAGTTACCGCGATTAAAACACTTAAGCGATTCCTTGGCTATTTGAGAGAACATTAAGTGCGAGTTTTTCTGAGCTGTTCTGAGCAATTGTGAGTCGTTTGTGGTGCTGGTAGTGATCATTTCAAAGGTGGAAGCTATTGCAAACATTTGGGGTGCCTTTCCTTCCTTGCCTTTCTCCAATTTTTAGGTTGGTCTCTGTTTCCTTCCTTCATTTTCCTGCTTTTGGTTTTTGTTTGGTTTGTGTTTTGTCTGGTTTTATTTTTGTTTTGTTTTTGCGTTTTGGTCATTTGGTTCACTGCCCATTGGTGGGTTGGCTCTGCCAGAGGGTTGTCCACCCTCTGTGTGGTGTAGAACATTATATAGGTATTGTAGATTTTGTACATTTTGTGCATGTTTGTATAGGGTGGTCGCTCAGTGCTACCTTTTGCTATCAATTCAGTGTTTTTCATGTATATCCTTCCCTTTCCATGTATATACCTTTCAGCCCTACTGTAGTTTAGGTGTATATGTTGTGTATATTCATCTATTCTCATGTCAAGCTTGTCATGCTTCAACTATTTTCCATTCAAGTTTGCAACCTCATTCAGGGCAGAATATTGCCTGGTTAAAGCTTGGCTCTCGGCCAATTTCAACTAGCTAGTTTTCTCTCTCCTCCATAAACCAGCCTTAATGATCCATTTATGTCCCATGTATACATTCAAGATTGTCCAAGTGGCATATGCTTTTCACGTGTTTGGACAGTTGGCGTCACCATCACCATAACTCCCCATTTATTGCATAGCCATGTGACACTAACGTAGGCCTGACAACTCACTTTTCGCGCACATCTTCCAACGGTTAGTTTTCTGGACCCCGGGTATTTTTCCCTCACCCAACCCACATCTTGCTTTTGTCAGGTATGTTGAGACCCCCAGGCCTGGATATTGGTTAATTCTCAAAGTTTGCATTATATATATATATATATATATATTTTTTGATATTTTGGACCTAAACTAACTTTTCAAGGAAAGGACGTGCCTTGGTGGTAAGATCTCTGGATCCTGGAATAATATTTATTCATGAATTCTGATAGTCACCTTGCTTTGCAGGTTTTTAGAACAACATACCTTAAAAATGTCTGAGGCTTCCGCATCTTCACCACCCAGAAGTCCAGAACTTCCCTCCATGACAGTCACTAGGGCATCCATCAGATCTAAAATGGAAAGAGCCTTAGAAAAATTGTCTCTCATGATGAAGTACGTGAAGGACAGTGCTATTATGGGATCAAAAACTGAGTCCCAAGTTTAGCTAATTACCGACACCAGCGTTAGAATGTGGCCCGAGATGCAGGACCTGGTTAAAATAATGTACATTCAGCGACAGTCTGGGGATCCATTGGCGATCAACATTAGGGATTTCAGGATCCTAAAGGCTACCTATTTCCCATGCTTGGTGCAATCCCTAGAGTTAATTCTCACACTTGCAGCACATTACAATTCTTCCATCTGGGTCGTCATGCTCGCAGCAATGAAACTGACTGGATATCCCACTCCCATGGTATCTCTCAATGCCGCAACCTTTCGGGTGGGTTTGGAGATTCCTTAGTTTGACAACCCAACTGTCATCACCAGAGTTGATGCCTTAGCTTAATTTTAGTACCTAGAGGTCGCAGCCCGGCAATACATGAACAATCATTGGCTCAAGACTCTGAAGAGGGACCCCAAGAAAATGAAGCTAGAGATCCCCCGATCTGAGTTTAAAGAAAGCATCCAAATGGGGATGATAGCACTATTTTGGGTCTTTGAGCAACCACATGCACAGGAATTCACAGGGTGGATGTACTACTTTCTGCTTGGCATAACCACCGACAGGGAATACTTTGATTGGGCCGCCATTATTTCTAACCATGTGGATTCTCAGTTCCTTCAGGTGGCCCAAAAGTGCAAGTTTTATATGACTTATTATGTTCTCTAGGCCCTAGCACAACAACAACCCACCACCAATAGGTTACTCACATCAGGTGTACTCAGGATTGGCCTAGGTCAGAAGACTCCCCAGGATTATTTTCCACAAATCCAATGGGAGGCTAGTTTGCCCAGTTTCTGTCGGGTGAATGACGCCTTCGTTTACTACAACCTAATCACACCTACATGGGATGTAGGGTACTGCCTCTCCAAGGAGGCAATAAATCTGGTCATAATTTATGGCCATTATTACATACAATTCCAGTAGCATACATACATAAGGGTAACTGGCTTCTCTAGGAAACCATACTTATTGCCCAAACATTGTGGGAACAAGATAATTCTCTTGGAATATTGCAGGAAAATAATGGAATTGCATGCCTTATATGCCTTAAAGAAGGTGAAAAATATTCCATTCCCAATCACTTGTGAGAATTACTCGTGCAGTCTGGCCACAGTCAAGGAGGCAGACAGCGAACTAAAGAGCCTAAACTTGGCAGAATTCTATCTAGCACGGAAGAACTTTGATCTGCTTGGCAAAATTGCACTGGTATATCCCCGGGCATCAAAGCCCCACCAATATCACATGGAGGACTTCCGGGAAGATTACCAGGATGACATTAAAGTCTGAAGCCAACATTACATTTGGATGACCATGGGGATGATGGAAAGGTTGAAGCTCCAGAAATTTCCAAATGACTTCTCAAATGCCAGACCCATAATAGATCCCCAGTACAAGGAAAATTGGATTGATAAGTTGGCCCTCCCACTGGTGGACTAGAATGCCCAAGAGGGGCCCACCATTGAGGAATTTACTCACAACGTTGTCGAGCGCAGCCACAAATATTTTAAGAGAGTATGCCCCGGGAGTACCCGCAGGGCTGCCCAGGTGATACCAAAGCTAAACTCCGGGGCCGGAACTTCTTCACAGGGAGAAGATAGTGGAAAAAGAATAATGGAGACTCCAACTCTGCAAGAGACCCCCATAAAAGAACAACTAAAGTAGTCAATAGAAGCCTCCCAGCAAAAGAGGGAGAAATTAATCACACGGTTGGGTACTTTGGTGCTCATGACCAGACCTGTCCATCCTCCTTCTTCCCCTTCACTAGCAGCACTAATGGTCAAGGTGATAGGAGTAGATCTAGAAGAGGAGCAGGCAGCCCTAAGGGATGCAGGGCCTCCTTTGGTCACTAAGAAGAAGAAAAGGCTTAATCCAAAGCCAAAGGTAGAACTGGAGCTAGGGATGCCTCAGATCCCACAAGTAGAAATCATTTCTTCTAACTCCCCGGAGCTGGAAAAGGAACCGGAGCCCACTCATGTCTTAGAAAATCCTCCCCCTCAGGAATAATTTGATGATGTTTTTAGAACTGACGAGTTTGGGAATTTGCAAGGAGACATCGTATAGCCGAAGGCTAAAATATCAGAGTAGGAGGAAGCTCCAAAGCAACAACCTACACCGGAGCAGGAGGAAGAGGTAGAAGAAGAAAAAGGGATAGAGAAAGAGATCACCTCTAAAGTCCCAAAAATATAGGATACAGGAGTATTAGACCAACAAAAGCAAAGTGAACAAATAGCCTCGGTTAGGGAAACTGGACCCATGAGAACAACCGTGACCCCAACCGCTGTGTTCCAAACACTGCCCCTGAAGGTGACATTTGGGGAGGTAATCACTGCAGCCCAAATACTAAATCTTGGTCCATTACCTCCCCCACTACCAGAGGCTATACCAATGGAAGAAGACACCCCAGCAATAGAGGCTAAGGAAGAATAGGAATAGGAAGAAGAAGAAAACCCTGGGGCAACCAACAAGGACCTAAATATTACTGAAGATATAGATGGTGGGGCAAAAGATACAGGTACCACTGAAGAAAACATCATCGGTGGGTTAGGAAACATAGGGAAGGAGCCAAAGGAGACTCATACCATTGAAGGAGCACAATAGGATATCAGGGAGAAGTCATAGGAACAGATTTTGGCTACCAAGCTGCCCCAATCACCACAGTGTTTGGTGGAATCTCAGAAGAGAAAGGCCCCATCAACACCCAGAGCCCATCTTTCTTTGGCAGAGATGTTAGCTCAAGCATAGAACCTTCTGAAGGCTAAGAAATCCTATATAGTTCACACTCTTTGAACCAAGCCGGGCAGAGAAATAGTCACAGTAATCGCGACACCTTCCCCAGATGCAGATGAGGCAATGGCTAAGGCTAGAGATTATAATGTCACAGAGGTGTCTCTAGGGAAGAGAGGAAAATAGGGTGAATTAGACCTCTTGAAAGAAGTAGCCAAGGCAGTAGAGGCTCGCTATGAAAAGGAAACTCAAAATCTCAAAGAAGAATGGAAGAAAAATGCAAACCTCATGGGGTTGCTAACTGAGCTGGCCCAACCCATTAGTGTTATTCCTCCAGGGGCCTCTACTTCAGATGCACCACATCCACAAAGTGATATGGACTCACTACGGGTGATGAAGAAAATGGCCCAAGCAGTTGATGAATGGATTGCCTTACAGCTGGGAAACATCTGTCATTTCTTGGTGTCCACACTCTCGGATCTATATGCAGCCCACCACGTCTTACATCAGGCCGAAACCACCATCAGCATATGGAGGGAGACATCAAAAATTATGAGGCATGGAAGGTTGAGTTAGAAGAACTCATTGGCCTCGAAGAGGAGATTGTTTTCGAGTCTGAAATTTTAGGAGAAGAGTCATTTGATTTTGTGAGGACCTAGCACTCCAGACTTGACCTCACATTGGGGGTAATCAAGCAACTAGTGGGGACTCTGCGTGATAAGGTCAATGCAGTACAATATTCTTTTAATTTATACAAGTCTTTTATTTTGAAGGTCTTCGGAGCTGATCCATTTAGCACTGACACATGCAAGCTGAAGGAATATGTTTTGGGGAAGTTTGATGAGTTAATGGAGTCCAGGTATCAATCCCTGGAGGGAATAGATGGAGCTAAAATGATGCGAATAACTTGCATTATGCTCAGTGGCCATGATGCAGCAAAGATGGCAGATGAATTTAAGGGAAATGTTCTAGACCTGGGGGAACAAATTGAAGTGGCTAAATACTGGCGGACTAGTGTGCGTGTGTATTTGGGAACCTATTAAGAAAGACACAAACACTCAATAATTCATTTCATTGGTTGAAAATGGTTAGACAAGCATGTAAACCCACCTAATATCGACCTATTGCCTCCTAGCTAGGAAGAGTGTGATTAATAACATATAAGCCCTCAAAATATGCTACAATCAGTGACAAATACAACCTAGCATGAAGGATTTTTAGATTGAAATAAGCTAAAAATGTAAAAAACAAGCATTCTAGCTCTAAACATGTGAATAATAATAATGAAAAAGCATGAAATAATAAGTGAAATACTAGTCTAGGATTAATCCAACAGCATAACAATGTATTTTTGATCTAAGGTGAAGGCTCCTTTACTCTCAAAAATGGCTTCTATTTATAGAAGAATGAGAGAGAGAGAGAGAGAGAGAGGGGGACAAGATGAATTAATGAGTGAAGGTGCTCATTAATGGAGGTGTAATAGCCATTAATGCCCAAGGCATTAATAAGGCATGGGAGAGACATAGGCTTAAGGCATCTTCATTAATAAGGCATTAATGAAAACCTTAAAGAAGCAAAGTAGAGTGTAAGAGAGTGGCTTGAGAAAGTGGACTTTCTCAAGTGGGTTGAGTTGCTAAGCATTCCTTAATGGAATGTGACAACATTAGGAGGTGGGTTAGGGTAGAATTTAGGATTAAGCTTAGATTAGCAAGGGTGAATGGGTTGAGAAGGGTTAGAACCCAGGGTACAAGTGGTTGAGATAGGTTAGGTTGGGGTTTAGGGGAATATTAATAAATGAATTAAACTTATTTAATTCATTTAAAAATATAGGAATTAATTATTTAAACAATGAAATTGCTTTTTAATAATTAGGGGACTATAGCCATTTTAATTAAATTAAATAGGCTAGGGGAATGGGTTAATTGCAAGTGGGTAATTAATTTAGGGATTTTATTTAATTCCTTTATAATTAAATACTATAGCCATGTTTGATTTTGATTTTGATTTTGATTTTATTTGATTGGTCAAAATTGATTTGAATTATATGGCTATAATAGTTAATATAAATTAGTGATAAAAATCACCTAGGACATTAAATTGAATTAAAGAATTATGCCAAGCAGTAATAGGGTCATTTGGACATAATCGAGGGTATGATCACACTTTAGGCAAATAGGGTCCATAGTTGGAACAGACCAAATTTAGCTGGTTACATTTGCCCCTCTTTGAATTGATGTGTGAGTAGCGCATTGATTCAAAGAAAGTTTTTGATTTTGACTTCAAAAAGATTGAGAATTCTGTTCTTGGTTGTCGAATGAAATTTTGATGAGATCAGTCTTGCACTTGATCGAACCAAACTAATAGAATTGATTTTGAAATTGGTTGTCTTCCAAAGATCAATAAAAGATTTTAAAAATACAATTTCTGAACTTGGTTGTCATCAAAAAATGATAATACTGATTCTGAACTTGGTTGTCATTCAAAAAGCCAGTATGAAGCTGCCAGGAGCTTAATAAAAATATTTTTAAAATGAGGAAACATAAGATATCTAGCTCATGAGAACCAAAGCTTTCTATCCAACAGTTCTGACTTTAGTCAAAGAAACTGTTATGCCCCTAGTTTGTTTGATAACGAAACCATTTTGATGTTGTTTTGAGAAAAAATTTAATTGATGATAGTGTGATCATGCCCCCTCAGGAACAAAATTGAAGGAAAATAAATAAATCCCTCAGTTGAAAAGAATAGAACACTTGCAGGAAGCGGTAGGGAAAGAAAGAGTGGAGTAGAAGACGGTGTGTTTAAAAATAAACACACGATTATCAAGTTAATTACATGAAAATATGAGTGATAAGGCTGATAAAATGATGTTTAAACCAAGATGTATGATAAAATGTGCAGTATTCACCAATGTGGGGAATAAATGAAGCAAAGTCACAATTTTTGAAACTATTGCAAAACTGAAGCTGTGCTACTGAAAACATCGTAGATACCTTCGATTTGGTTCCCGAATGAGTAAAAAGAGAACGCAAATGAATTTGTAGTTGTCCGCGAGGAGTTTTGAAAACCCTAAATGTCTCAAAAGACCCATATAAGCCTCCAAAATTACTATTTCACTATTCATTTTCACTTTCCTCCATAGACATTCAGAGAGCTCTACAGTGAAGCTGGTAGTCCTCATGAGGAAGCACCGATTCGAGATGAGCCGCCGACACCAGCGACCAGCCGACTACCCACCACTGGTAAGTGCTCGATAAACTACCCTGTGAATTTTGCATTTTTTAATTTCATGCATTTTTATATGTTTTAGAGCAAGTTGAAGTTAGGATCGCATCTGGTATTCCAGATCGCATCTTGTCAATCCTGACTCACATCCAGTTTTTCCCAGATCGTATCTGATTTTTCCCAGATTTTGCATCGTATTCAGGTTTTCTCAGGTCGTATCCAATACCTTAGGATTTGCTTTATTTTATTAGGAAATTCATCAGGGGATTGCATCCCATTACTTGGGATCGTACCCCACGTTTAGGATCACATCCCATTTTTTAAGGATCGCATCCTGTATACGCAATCGCATCCTATATTTCTAGGATTGCATCTAGTAGAAGACTTAGATTTTTTAAAGTTTTGATCATTTTGCATCTTGCAAATTTTGAATAACTTTAGTAGAGTAGGATTCTTCCCCTTGTTGTAGATAGAATGTTGATGTTTCATTGTTGTGTCCAAAATCAGGCCCAGTTTGAGGTAGTCACATTTTGCGACACTTATCCTGCGCGGGTTCTTGCATTGTCTGGCCATTTGTTAGATGATGAGTAGACCACTGTGATCCGATGTGGATTGTGTTACTTGATGGGTTTACCCAAGATCAGGGTAAACCGTGGGTTGTTGACTGCTCTGGCTGAGAGATGGCATTCTGAGCACAACACCTTTCACTTACCTATTGGAGAGATTAATGTGATGCTAGAGGATGTCTGGAGGATACTCTGTGTTCTGATGGTTGGACATGAGGTTTTTTTGAGTCTAGAGCTGGCGTAGCGATTGGGACTGCATGATGATTCTTTCACGATGATACCATAGATAGGAGATACTTTTCATGGGATTATATGGTCGATCACTATGATCGACTAGCTGTGTACTTAGCTAGATTGGTAGGCGGCATCCTCATGCCAGATAGAGGTCAGCATGGATTTCTAGTTGGCTGGGTGAGCATGGTGGAGCAGATGATTTCCCACTATCAACATTTTTCATGGGGGAGCTGCATACTAGCACATATGTATAGAGAGCTCCATGAGATCGTATATCACCATACCCGCAGCATGACTGTTGGTATACTCATTCTTCAGATTTTGGGCCTAGGAGCACATCCCTATCACACAGCCAATAGTAGATAGGTAGAGGGCACCTAAGTAGCCCTACGTATACATGTATGTAGGCCTCTTACAGCAGCCCCATCTAGGCAAGGTTGAGTACTGGCACCGTCTTTTTGATGATATGACTGAGGTCTTCTGGTGACCTTATTTAGACTGTGAGGTGTGGACATCTGATGCCCAGTAAGTATCATTTTTGTGCCAGAGTAGATATCTAATTGGCTAGATGAGATACATTATAGAGCACTTTCTGATTACTAGAGTTCTGAGGCAATATGGGCGGCGACATGGCCATACAGAGGATGTTGTAGTTTACGCTCATATTCAAGATGAGGCACCTCTATGAGGTACACAGCTGACTTATGAGACTGCATCCTAGGAGATCTGAGACATGGTGGCAGTAGATTAGGACCTTCGCCTAGATGTCGAGGATGCAGGTGTTTCAGATGGATATGCTACAGAGATGCTCCAGTATCCCTTTCAGTGATTTACTATGCCCGAGGAGATCATTCCTCGTATAGAGGAGCCACTTGATTATGATCCTGATGACCGACCCACCAGGGGTAGAGGGGGTGCACAGAGAGATAGGGCTCCAGGGAGACATGGGGGTCCTGATGGTGGTAGAGATGGCATTAGGGATGGCAAGCATCCTCCTCTGGATGATGGACATGATGGAGATGACAAGGGTGGTGGCGGAGAGGCGGTAGATATAGGTGGTGCTAGCAGTAATGGGCAGGGAAGACGGTAGAGGTACAGATTTGTGGCCCCATAGAGAGATCTTGGTCCACTTCTGACTAGGGACCAACAGAGGCAATGACATCAGGGGCCACCAGAGAGGCCACAGGATCAGGATGTAGGTAGGGATGGAGATCCTTTGTCAAGATGTGAGCAGGAGAGGGAGCAGCTCCGTGCTCAAATTATAGCTTTAGACGCTAGAGCCACAGTAGCAGAGTTGAGGCTGGCCATATCAGATGTGTTGTTGTTAGATCAAGATAGGAAGATGGAGAGGTTGAGGGCAGAGAGGGATGCACAGGCTTGCACAGCAGTCCATTAGGGATAGAGGGCTTATTATTACGCCCTATATCATGCCGTAGTACTATAGGGACAGAGAGTTCCCACATTTTCTCAAGTGGCCCAATAGTCAGAAGGGGCCATGCCACCTCCATTAGCACCTTTTGCACCACCACCTCCTCCTCCTCCTGACCAGGAAGAGGGGGTGGGATAGAGCTAATATTGTTGTAGCATTTTGTATATTTTGAGATCATACATGTATATTTGGATCCTGCTGAGATCCCCTCTTTTGTACATGACATATATATATCTGATTCATTTTTGGTGTACTGATACTCTTTATGCCCATTGATACACTTTATGCACACTGATACTCTTTATGCTTTGATACTCTTTATGCTCTATTTTGTACCATGTTTATGATGATATATATTTGATGCAGTTTCTTGATTCTAACATGTTTTATGAGCTTTTTCTTCTTTCATAGATGTGGTAAATGTAATTTTTTTGCACATGTGATGATATCTTGGTCTCGTGATGAGTTAATGTTGTAGATGATAACATCATTTTGGTTGTGATGAGTTTGTATTGATATAAATGTCATAAATGATACCTATGTGAAAGATGCAAATGTATATTTTTTGATTTTTCAGTTATACCAAATATATGTATGGATGCACTGTAGGATGGAAAAGTAAAAATGCAATACATGGATTTTTTATTATTATTTTTTTGTATTTTCCAATTTCTTCTTTTCAATGAATGCAAAATGTAGGCGATGGATGTGCAATGATATTTAATATCAGTAATATAGATGATGTAATTAACTTGATGTTTTTAGAAGAAGATAGAAACCATTTTTGAGTATAAATTCCTTGTGTTGTTATTTTTGTTGAAAAATGCATCATGAAATCTCTAAATACAGCTATATACAGACTATTAGGACTTTGTCACTGATTAGCAAATATTGCAACATTTATATCATCATTGGGTGCTTTTTGGAATGGATACCTGATAGTACAACCATCACTAATACCCATTGATATTATGATAATATGAATACTATTTTCATTTGAAATGTCAGAAATAGACTTAGGCATCAAGGCATAGAAGCCAGGATAACAAAATAGTCACCTTCCTTTTAATATACCATATTTTGAGTAAGGAAAGATATTGGACCCGCAATGACCTTGAAAATTTATATCCTTGGGTACATTATGATTTGTATACCTTAGTGAGAATCTGGATCAGAGAACAGACAAGAAAATTGTTCCAAACTCACCATAGTTTACACATAACAAAGATCGAGATATATGCGGCTATCCACCCATAGTGGCAGCTCTTACCATAAACATCCAAGTTAGGTGAAATTTATAGGATCATATGAAACA
>MU224966.1:1319021-1351038 GCA_018584345.1 Thuja plicata
CATTTAAAAATATAGGAATTAATTATTTAAACAATGAAATTGCTTTTTAATAATTAGGGGACTATAGCCATTTTAATTAAATTAAATAGGCTAGGGGAATGGGTTAATTGCAAGTGGGTAATTGATTAAGGGATTTTATTTAATTCCTTTATAATTAAATACTATAGCCACGTTTGATTTTGATTTGATTTGATTAGTCAAAATTGATTTAAATTATATGGCTATAATAGTTAATATACATTAGTGATAAAAATCACCTAGGACATTAAATTGAATTAAAGAATTATGCCAAGCAGTAACAGGGTTGTTTGGACATAATCGAGGGTATGATCACACTTTGGACAAATAGGGTCCATAGTTGGAACAGGCCAAATTTAGGTGGTTACAGCTGGCCTTAATGACATCAATGAAGATGGAATTTCTCATCTCCTCTAGACCTTCAATGACAGTAAGCAACAATAAAGATTCTCTAGGGGCCCAAGAAAACCTAAGTGTTTTGTATTCATTATTCTTTTGGAATGCAAGTTCCCAGATCCCAGAGTTTCAGATCATACATTTTGTATTCTTTCAGTGGCCCGTGTCCCAATCACCAAGGTTCACTGGTCACTTTCAAGGTAGTTAATAAAGGGTGTTAGAAGGTAAGTAACCACTACAAGATGTGTCAGCTCAACAGGAGGTTTCTGACAGATGGTCTTCTCGAGGTGCTGCTTCAAAAGTACACCTAGTGCATTGGAGATAGGGTGCCGCTTTTCCCATTTATGAAGCATGTAGCCTCGATCCCCGGGGGATCAAATTTCTTCTTTCTCCTTCTCGGCTCTCTTCTTGAGGTCGATTCTTCCACTCCACTTCTCTTGTATTTTTCTTCTGACATGACAGGCCTATTCCATCTCTAGGTCTTTTGTAGAGTGGTGTAGGTAGTATCGGCTACCGGATAATGTATTTTATTGAATAGTGTAACATAAGTTAGGGTTAGGGTTAGATGTGTATGTTTATAAATAGTAAGTCCGGTCCCATTCCAAGGGTCGGAAAAATTGATGATTTTGCAGTCTATAGTAATAGAAAAGCAGTTTTTCATTTCTCAGTTGTAGAGCTCAATGCTCCATAGTTTAAGATTTTAGTAGTTAGATGCTTCCTTGAAGCCACCATTGTACCACACACCAGTGCTTGCCGGAAGAAATGTTAATGAATAAAGGAGAGTTCTTGCAATGATGTTTTTGGCATTCTGTCTTTTGGGTTGATGGTATTTTATGCTCTATGTTCTTCATGTCCTTTGCTCTAACACTTGAAGTAGATTAACAACCTCCTTTCCTTTGCTACTGATGAAATATGAACTGATGGTTGTATGTTTCTTTGGTATTTAGTATAGTGTGTTAGAGTATTGTTGATGTTTTGAATGTTCAGCATAACTATAGGTAGATGAGATATTCTAACCCTATAGGACCTTTTTCAATTTATTTGTTAAGTGTAAGCATGCATGGAGAAACCTCACCTACTTGAATCTCCAGAGAGAATGAGTTGAAGATAACCATCTATCCCTCTCAAAAATAGTCACATCTCCCAACCAAACCCCGTACCATCGAGACTCAACTCTTACGTGCTTGGAGGCTCAGGGAATCTCATTTGCCTAGACAACCTTTTCAAGTAAAGTTGGTCGATACCCCGGTACCTAGTGACAACTTACCTCTATTGGCAGACCCAATCACAAGAGTCCCATCAACAAAAACTGGCGCTAAAAGGAGGGCATGAACTCATCCCCCTCTCAAGATTTTGATTTTACACCTCCCGAGGGCTCCCCAAGCCATAGTTTTAGGAGTCAAGCCTTCAGTGGGATTGGGTCTTTCTCCCCAATGAGATTTGAAAGAATCCTTAGATCAGCCCCTAGCCCCAGAAGGTTTGTCGAACTTGGGCCTCCTGCTCGAAAGAAACAGACCCCGAAAACTGATCCAGCCACTATTGTCTGGGGGTCTAGTGTACCACTGAATATCCAAACTTCCTAGACAACCTGGGGATCAACATTCAACCTACTCAAAATTTAGCTCCCCAAATGGCTGCATACTTCGGTAACACTGGGTCCCCTATGGGAACTTTTTTGGGCACAACCAATGACTTACCCTCACACCTGGAGAATATTTGCCAATGATATGAGCACTTAGGCTCACAAATTATAGAGGAACACTTGCAGGCATACAAAGATGCCATGAACTGACACCGGATCCAACATGAGGATGTTGTGACCCAGATGTTTCCCCTATCCCTAGGACAGGGTGAGCTAAACCGGTACCTTAACCTTCTCACCAACTCCATCAACAGTTGGCAAGACATGGAGGATGCCTTCTTGGCTGCCTTTTGCATACATGTGGACTCGGCTTTGTCCCATAGCCAGTTCATTTCCATCAGAAAGGAACCAAATGAATCCCTTGCAGCATTCAATCATCAATTCCAATGTGCCTTGAAGCGGTGCATAGGCCCTTTTATTCCATCCCCGGAAGTAACCATACAGACTTATCTCAATGTGATGGACCCCTTCATTTCCACTCTCCTCTGGAGAACGACCACCACGGACAATCGAGATACTTTGGAGAAAGTTTACAACCTAGCCTTAAAATTGTCTCGCGGTCTCAACAAATCCCCGGGTGGGATTGGGAAGAGCACACCTTTTAACATGATCCCTGACAGAACTGTGTATGCCAGGGGATATATCCCTAATCTAGCAATGGGTGCACCCACAATGGTGATGAATCCCCCACCACCGCCAGTAGACCAGCAGGCCCGGTACATTTATCCATCATAGACTCAAGCAATACCAGGTCTGGAATCTTTCCCTTGGAACCAGTCCTAGCAAACACAACAACAATAGACACAACCATCTAGAGTGCCTTTCTTCTAGTCACCTACAGCTGGAGGGTTGCTACCCTCGACCCCAGAAAATACTGTTGCCTTCCCAGAGAACCAACAACAACAACCATCACACTGTGACAAACACTCAGCTGACCGCCGAGGTTGAATCCCTCTGGCGAATGTTGTCCACCCTGACTATGGACATGGGTCAGCTAAAGGCAAAGTCCTACGCACCCTAGAATTCAAATTCCCAAGGAGGGAATATTTTCTCTAGCCAACGGAATAACAATGTCAGAGGAAGAAACTTCAACAGCGGGCCTTGGCCCAACCAACAGCAATGGAACAATAACACGAATGTCAAAGGTTTGCCTCTGAACCAAAATTCCAATCAAAGTGGTGCTGGACCATCCCATTTCACACCAGTCATAGACTTCCAGCCCATGACCAATTGGTGTAGATTGCATGACACAGGCTCCCACAATGAAGTAAATTATGCCACACTGGAGAAGTTCATCATGATTTCCTAGCTGGACAGGAAACAATCATCTGACCATACTCCCCCAGAACCTCCTATGCAAGAGCCAACTCATGGTGCATTCACCTGTGAGACCATCTTCTTTGGATCCTCCAGAGAAGATGAAGAAGAATCTGAATTGCAGGGATTCTTTGATGAATCAATTCTGGCCTTTGAGGCCAATGCCTTCACCAACCCACGGGCCCCTTACAACACTCAGAGCCAGGCTGGTAAAGGACCAATTTACACACCGAAACCACCTCCCAAAGACACTCCTCCCCAAGACAATACAGCTGACTGACCTATCCATCCAAAAGGTTCTAGTTCTAACCAAGCAAAAGACCCAGCCGAGGGAAGCCACCAATTCCTAGAAGGAAGATTTGACATCACAAGGGTGTTAGAACAAACCACCACCTCCATGACCTTGATGGAGGTTTTGCTAAACTATCCTGAGCAGAAGAAGTCTCTTCTAAGGCTCTTGGGAAACTCAAAGGTTTTCAGTCGCCCACTCAAGACTGTCTCTTTCGAGGATGCCAACGCGGCTGTCTTCCAGAGAAATAATGAAGATCCTCCATTCCTACTAGGCCTAAACATACAAGGCAAAAATATACACAACTACCTAGTAGATTATAGGGCTTTGGGCAACATCATGCCCTTATCTATATGCCAGAAGCTTGGATTCTGACCCACCCCATCCAATGGTGCAGTAATCTAATTGGATAAAACTACTATGAAAATGGTGGGAGAACTAAAAAATATCTAAATACAACTCATCCAGGACCCCAAAATAGCCAGCATAATCGATATCCAAGTGGTGGACATCCCAAAGACTTCTGGGATGTTACTAAGTTGGAATTGGTCTAAGTCCCTGAATGGATACTTTTTGACCGACTTCTCCCACTTGTGGCTCCCTTGGGAAGGAGAATCAAACAAGATCTGGGTTGAGAGTGAGCCCCAGATGAAGCAGGCCCTTACCAAAGTTGGGAGGTTTAACGAGGTCTTCTTCTCTAAGACTTCCCCAGGGTGTACCAACCCCTTGAAATCTTAACATTCGATTTCACTCCTAGGGAGGATCCCATAGTCCTACAGAGAACCCAGGACCTAGAAGAAAAACTGAGGGTTCAAGTTAACTCTCAGGGTGCCACAGTAACCCCCGCTACACTCTTTTCTGATATTTGGTGCTGGGTGCACTATCAGAAGCATTCAGAGTTAGAGTGTGAGCCTTTCATTTCAATCACTACTCAGCACATCGATGCCTTCTAGAACAAAGAACATATAGTTGATTCCCCAGAATCTAGTATTCCTACTAGAAGCACTTCTTTAGTGCAATTTCCCTGGGGATTACAATTTCAAACCCCTCTAGAGGAAAACCTCACCCATGCGCCATCAGTGTAGGAGGAAGCTCCTCCCAAGTCCCCCAAAATCAATCCAAAGATTGCTCCATCTCCCCAGCTCTAGACTACAAATGATGACCTGTGGACCCTTAAGTTTGACGGGTCCCGATCCAAACAAGGTTGTGGGGCTAGAGTAGAATTAATCAACCCACGAGGGAAATCCTTCATCGCATCCTACAGGCTGTAATTCAACTGCACAAACAACATTATAGAGTATGAGGCTTTGATCCTTGGACTCCTATTCACATTAAGGAAATGGATCACCCACCTCCAGGCTCTGGGTGATTCAGAATTGATTTTCAAACAGGTCTAGAGTCAGTACACATGTCATAATAAAAGGTTGTCCGCATACCACAATCAAGCTTGGAGCCTTATTGAATATTTTGATGCCTTCAAAATTGATCTTATTCCCCAGTGATGGAATTATGTCCCGGATGCCCTCGCTATTTCCGCCAGCACGCTTGAGCCCATGGCCGGCTCATGACTTCAGATATTTTCCGTTGAGATGATCCCCACCCCATCCATTCTAGATAATGTCACCCACTTTCAAGTTTTTGAGGACGATTAGCATATCCTGGCCTTCATGGCCAATGTTGGTGTCTTCGAGGACTAGATAGTAGAAGAATGAGACCATGATGATACTGGGCAGGGTGACAAAGATGATGGAGTCATGGACCTACCTACCAACACCATCCCAAAGGGGATGGTCATGCTTGAATGTATCTTTGACTCAGACCCTCGAGGCTAGGAAAATATATCATCCTCCTCTAAGGGAGGAAAATTCAAGAAAGTAAATATCAGCCAGCTCGGTGAAGAAAAGATGATACACATTGGTACCTCCTGCTCCCCTGGGGAGAAGGAGAAGATTCTCATGGTTCTCCAAGAATACATAGATGTGATTGCATGGGGATATGAGGATTTGAAAACATATGACACATCCATTATGACTCATACCATCCCCCTAAAACCTGACACTAATCCTTTTCAGCAAAGGCAATGACCGGTCAACCCGCTAATCGAGCCTCTGATTCATCAAGAGCTGGACAAACTACTTTCAGCCTAGATAATCTTTCCAATATGGCACACTACGTGGGTTTCCAATTTGGTCCCGATTAGGAAGAAGAGTGGTGAAATTCGCCTTTGCATGGATTTCCAAAATTTGAATGGAGCCTCAAAAAAGGATAATCACCCTCTCCCCTTGTTGGATGAGGTGTTGCAGATAGTGAATGGGTCACAGATGATATCTTTCTTGGACAGATACTCTGGATACAACTAAGTCATGGTTAAATATGAAGATAGAGAGAAAATGGCATTCACCACCAAGTGGGGAACGTTTGCATATCAGAGGATGCCCTTTGGATTGATTAATGTAGGGGCCACATTTCAAAAGGCTATGGACATCGTGTTTGAAGGCCTTGTGAACTGGTGCATAATCATCTATATGGATGATTTGACCGTCTTTTTCTGGGATAGGCATGACCATTCCGTCCACCTCGCCCAGATCTGCAAGAGATGTCACCGGTATGGAATATCCCTTAACCCCAAGAAGTGCATATTTGGGGTCACCGAAGGGAAGTTGCTCAGACATATTATCTCTGAGAAGGGTATATCCATTGACCCCAAGAGAGTTGAAGCGCTATTAAATCTACAAATGTCTGACAGAAAGAAAGAGATGCGATCCTTCTTTAGAAAGATCAACTTTGTTTGGCGGTTCATCACTAGATTCGCTGAGATAGTCAAGCCACTAATGAAATGATGAAAAAGGATACCAAGATTGAGTGGATTCCTAAGGAAAAGTGGGCATTCTCCCAAATTAAACAAATGATAATGGAGGCACCCGTCCTGGCTAGTCTAGACTACTCCCTCCCATTTTACATTTACTCCTTCGCTTTGCCGCATTCTTCCATAGCGGTATTGACACAAAAGGTTGATGGGGAAGAATCACCAATAGCTTTCATGAGCTCCCCCTTCAAGAATGCCAAAGTCTGGTATTCATCATTAGAAAAGTAGCCTTTGCTCTTGTTCATGTTGTGAAGAAATTTTGGCATTATATTCTCCGGAACAAGGTGCATGCTATCATCCTAGACCAAGCTGTTAAATCTCTACTGATGCAGAGTGAAGTGGGTGAAAGACAGGGGAAATGGATGGCCATCCTCCAAGAATATGACTTAGAAATGCAACCCATGAAGATAGTCCAAGGCCAAGGACTGAGTTGAGCGATGGCAGAAGAGACTCCCCACATAGATTGTCAAACTTACACAGTAGAGTCTATCACTCAAGACCTATGGTACACTGACCTAGTGTACTTATTATTAAACAACAAATTCCTAGAGGGGTTACCTCCCAAAAAATGTGGTGCCCTGCCGATGAAAAGTTCTCACTTCATTATCAAAAACTCTATGCTTTACCACAGGAACTATGAGGGATTGTACCTTCGGTGCATTGATAGGGACCAAGCTGTGAAAATGATTGAAGAAATCCATGGGCAATTTGGAGCCAGACATAGCTCAACTGATGCCACCACCCACAAAATCCTCTAGGCTAGATATTATTGGCCCTGTGCATTTAAGGATGTTTACACTCATGTTCGAAGGTGCCATACTTGTCACACCGTGGCACATTGTGAGTGTAACCCAGCTATGCCTTTACAACCAGTCTTTGAGGCTAGGCCTTTCACCCAATGGGAATTTGATTTTATCAGAGAAATCAACCCCAACTCATCTACAAACCACCAATATATCTTAACCACAACTGATTACTGCACCCGATGGTTTGAAGCCATACCTTGCAAAAACAACATGGCAGACGTAGTTATCAAATTCCTGGAAGAAAACATCATCACAAGATTCGGGATGCTCTTTGCTATAGTGTGTGACAATGGTCTGGCATTTTCTTCGGTGCAACTACTTGAATGGACCTATAACCAGAAGATCACTCTGAAGTTTTCCAGCAACTATTACCCCCAGGGGAACGGTGTTGCTGAATCAACAAACAAAAATTTACTTGAAGTGACCAAACACCTGCTAGAATAGAATCCCTGAGATTGGAACCAAAAGCTAAGATTCACCCTCTAGGAAGATTGCATTCAAATTAAGGCCACTCTGGGAATGTCCCCATTCTATCTGGTTTATGGCCAGAACCTAGTGTTCCCAATCAACTTATAAAACCCAGTTTTGCAGTTTATACAGGAATTCTGCAACCGGGATAATATTGTGGAGGTTTGGCTCTTGAGTCTGGTGTGGAAGGACGAACAAAAAGACACAGCCCTTGAACATTTAGTGCATCACCAAGAAGTGGTAAAATGATGGTTTGATTGTAGAGCCCAATACAAGGCCTTCCAGATTTTGGACTTAGTCCTGCTGTGGGACAAGGCCCGAGAAAAGAAAGGAAAGCACACCAAGTTCCAATGGCTCTGGCTCAGACCATACCTAATCTTAGAGATCTATAGGGAAAATACCTACTACCTTAATACCATGACTAGGGAACCTGTCCCATTTCCCATCAATGGATAGTTTCTCAAACATTATTTTGAATGAAGTTGGTTTGCCCAGAGTTGTATTTTATGTAAAGTTCTTTTTCTTGTAAATATTTCTTTCTTAGTGCCTCATTTGGAGGTGCCTTGCTTTGTAAATAGTCTTGCTAGCCATTCTCCGGGACCGCCTATCTTTTCCTTGTGGCTTTTGTTTTTTCTTGTCTTCTTTTTTTTGGGTTCTGACCTTTTGCTCCCACTTTTGTGAGGACTGGTATGCTTCACATAACATCGTGTCTCCGGGATGTTGCCTAAGAACTTAAGAATCTATTGTTAACATGATGGAATCAGTCTGGTCTCTAGAGTTATTTTGTAATTTTGGTAGTACATTATGAGTAATCTTCATCGGATTTATCCCCGAAAGTCTTGTAGTCAGTGAAATAAAAAGTAAGGAATAAGTAATCGGACACATTGAGGGTAGATCAGTTGCACTAGTTGATCGGCCCAAGTCTAAAATTTTAAAGGTTCTTTTTGGATATGGAGTTTTCCTACCCCATTCAGCATATTTAGAGAGGTGGAAGGGTGAAAGAAGTACTGCCATTAAATTTAGCTAAGCTTAAGCTTGATGGTGAAAGAAGTACCGCCCTCCCACCCAGAAATAACAAAGAAAAGAAATGGATGAAACTCTGGTGTCCAGGAGAAATGAATGGATTTGATGAATTTGGGGTTTGATATACTTAGTGCCTCCTCTCCCAGAAGGTCATTTGATTGAATTCCTTCCAAAGCACACACTTCACCACTGATGAAAGGATCATAGATTGGATCACGTATGACCGGATTTTCTCAGACATGTTACTCTTTACAAGTAAGATGCTTCGAGTAATGATTTGTTCTAGTTTTGCTAACCAGAGATTTTGTAGTTCTCGAATATGCTAAGACATTCATCCCAAATAGTTGACATTTTTTATGCCTTGCATCCCCGTCCCTACATTTTATGTGCAAAATGTTGGGTCCCCCTTTTTGTTTTCTTCTTTTGGCTCTTGCCTTTCTTTTTCCTTTGTTTCTTTGTTTTCCTTCTATGGGTTTTCTTTCCCACGGTGTTGGTTTTTCTTTTTTTTTTGTCTCTTGTGTCTTCGGGACCTGGTCCCATAGTTAGTCATTCCTTGTCTAGGAATCGGACTCTGGACTCCGGGATTCTTTGCCATGATGTCTTCTTTTTGTAAGAGGGTATGGTCGCATGAAATCCTTGGGCCCGAAGTCTGGAGGTTGGCCTGCTCTAGAGTTTGCGGAAGGAAAGGTGAATTGTTTTTCACCTCGGGTATAAATAGGACTCACCTGTCATTTTCATAGTTACCGCGATTAAAACACTTAAGCGATTCCTTGGCAATTTGAGAAAAAATTAAGTGCGAGATTTTTTGAGCTGTTCTGAGTAATTGTGAGTCGTTTGTGGTGTTGGTAGTGATCATTTGAAAGGTGGAAGCTGTTGCAGACATTTGGGGTGCCTTTCCTTCCTTGCCTTTCTCCATTTTTTAGGTTGGTCTTTGTTTCCTTCCTTCATTTTCCTGCTTTTGGTTTTTGTTTGGTTTGTGTTTTGCCTGGTTTTGTTTTCATTTTATTTCTACATTTTGGTCATTTGGTTCACCACCTGTTGGTGGGTTGGCTCTACTAGAGGGTTGTCCGCCCTCTGTGTGGTGTAGAAAATTGTATATGTATTGTACATTTTGTACATTTTGTGCATGTTTGTATAGGGTGGTCGCTTCGTGCTACCTTTTGTTATAAATTCAATGTTTTTTATGTATATCCTTCCATTTCCATGTATATACCTTTCAACCCTACTGTAGTTTAGGTGTATATGTTGTGTATATTCATCTGATCTCATGTCAAGCTCATTGTGTTTCATCTACTTTCTGTTCAAGTTTGCAAGCTCGTTCAGGGTAGAATACCGCCTGGTTGAAGCTTGGCTCTTGGCCAGTTTCAACCAGGTGGTTTTCTCTCTCCTCCATAAACTAGCCTTAATGATTCATTTATGTCCCACATATACATTTAAGACTGTCCAAGTGGCATCCACTTTTCATGCATTCAGACAGTTGGCACCGCTGTCACCATAACTCCCCATTTATTGCGTATCCATGTGATGTTGACGTAGGTGTGACAGCTCACTTTTCATGCACATCTTCCAACGGTTAGTTTTATGGACCCTGAGTCTTTTTCCCTCACCCAACCCACATCTTTCTTTTGTCAAGTATGTTGAGACCCCCGGGCCCGGATATTGGTTAATTCTCAAAGTTTGCATTATATATATACTTTTCAAGATTTTGGACCTAAACTAACTTTTTAAGGAAAGGACGTGCCTCGGTGGTAAGATCTCTGGATCCCAGAATAATATTTATTCATGAATTCTGACGATCACCTTGCTTTACAGGTTTCTAGAACAACATACCTTAAAAATGTCTAAGGCTTCCACATCTTCACCACCTCAAAGTCTAGAACTTCCCTCCACAGCAGTCACTAGGGTAGCCGTCAGATCTAAAATGGAAAGAGCCTTAGAAAAATTGCCTGTCAGCATGAAGTACATGAAGGAAAGTGCTATTATGGGATCAAAGATTGAGTCCCAAGTTCAGCTAATTACCAACACCAACATCGAAATGTGGGCCAAGATGTAGGCCCTAGTTAAAATAATGTACATTCAGCGATAGTCTAGGGATCCATTGGCGATCAGCGTCAAGGATTCTAGGATCCTAAAGGCTGCCTATTTCCCATGCTTGATGTAGGCCTCAGAATTGATTCTCACACTTGCAACACATTACAATTCTTCCATCCAGGCCGTCATGCTCACAGCCACGGAACCGATCAGATATCCCACTCCCATGGTGTCTCTCAACACCGCTACCTTTCAGGTGGGTTTGGGGATTCCTCAGTTTGACAACCCAACTGTTGTCACCTGAGCTAATGCCTTAGCTCAATTTCAATAGCTAGAGGTCGCAGCCCAATAATACATGAACAATCATTGGCTCAAGATTTTGAAGAGGGACCCCAAGAAAATGAAGCTAGAGATCCCCCACTCTAATTTTAAAGAAAGCATCTAGATGGGGATGATAGCACTATGTCGAGTCTTTGGGAAACCACATGCCCCAGAATTCATAGGGTGGATGTACTACTTTTTTCTTGGCATCACCACCGGTGGGGAATACTTTGATTGGGCAATAATTATTTCTAACCATGTGGATTCTCAATTCCTTCAGGTGGCCCAAAAGTGCAAGTTTTATATGAATTCTTATGTTCTTTGGGCCCTAGCACAATAATGACCTGCCACCAATGAGTTACTCACATCAGGTGTACTCAGGATCGGCCTGGGTCAGAAGGCTCCCTGGGATTATTTCCCACAAATCCAATGGGAGGCTAGTTTCCCCAGTTTCTTTCGAGTTAACGATGCCTTCATTTACTACAACCTACTCACACCTACCTGGGATGCAGGGTACCATTCTCCAAGGAGAAAATGGATTTGGTCAGAAGTTATGGTCATTAGTACATATAATTCCAGCAGCATACATACATAAGGGTAACCGACTTCTCGGGAAACCTTACTTGTTGCCCAAACATTGTGGGAACAAGATAATTCTCTTAGAATATTGTAGGAAAATGATGGAATTTCATGCCTTATACACCTTAAAGAAGGTGAAAAAATATTCCATTCCCAATCACTTATGGGAATTACTCATGTAGTCTGGCTGCAGCCAAGGAAGAAAATAGCGAACTCAAGAGCGTAAACTTGGTAGAATTCTATCTAGCACAGAAGAAATTTGATCCGCTTGGAAAAATTGCACTGGCACTTCCCTAGGCATCAAAGCTCCAATAATATCACATGGAGGACTTCTGGGAAGACAGCTAGGATGACGTTGAAGTACGGAGTTGGAATTAGGTCCTGATGACCATGGGGGTGATGGAAAGGTTGAAGCTCCAGAAATTCCTAGATGACTTCTCATATGTCAGACCCACAATAGATCCCCAGTAAAAGGAAAAGGGGATTGATAAGTTGGACCTCCCACCAATGGACTGGAATTCCCAGGAGGGTCCCACCATTGATGAATTTACTCACAATGTGGTCGAGCACAGCCACAAATATTTTAAGAGAGTATTCCCCAGGAGTACCCGTAGGGCTGCCCAGGTGGTACCAAAGCTGACCTCCGGGGCCAAAACTTCTTCACAGAGAGAATATAGGGGAAAAGGAATAATGGATACTCCAACTCTACAAGAGACCCCCATAAAATAACAACTAAAGCAGTCAATAGTGGCCTCCCAACAGATGAGGGAGAAATTAATCACATAGTTGGCTACTCTGATGCTCATGACTAGACCTGTCCGTCCTCCTTCTGCCCCTTCACTAGCAACACTAATGGTCAAGGTGACAAGAGTAGATCCAGAAGAGGAGCAAGAAGCCCTAAGGGATTTTGGGCCTCCTTTGGTCACTAGGAAGAAGAAAAGGCTTAATCCAAAGCCAAAGGTAGAACCAGAGCTAGGGATGCCTCAGATCCCAGAAGTAGAAATCATTTCTTCCGACTCCCCAGAGCCAGAAAAGGAAATGAAGCCCACTCATGTCCCAGTAAATCCTCCCCCTCAGGAAGAATTTGATGATGTTTTTAGAACTGACGATTTTGGGAATTTGCAGGGAGACATTATACAGCCAGAGGCTAAAATCCTAGAGCAGGAGGAAGCTCCAGAACAGGAACCTGCACCGAAGTAGGAGGAACATGTAGAAGAAGAAAAAGGGATAGAGCAAGAGATCACCTCTGAAGTCCCAGAAATACAGGATATGAGAGTATTAGACCAACAAAATAAAAGTGAACAAATAGCCTCGGTTGGGGAAACTGGACCCACAGGAACAATCATGACCCCAATTGCTGTGTTCCAAATGCCACCCCCGAAGGTGACATTTGGGGAGGTAATCACTATGGCCCAAATGTTGAATCTTGGCCCGTTACCTCCCCCACTACCAAAGGATGTACCAATGGAAGAAGACACCCCAGCAATAGAGGCTGAGGAAGAACAGGAATAGGAAGAAGAAGAAAATCCCAAGGCAACCAATGAGGACCCAAATATTATTGAAGATACAGATGGCGGGGCAAAAGATATAGGTACCACCAAAGAAAACATCGCTAGTGAGTCAGGAAACACAAGGAAGGAGCCAGAGGAGACTCATACCATTGAAGGAGCATAACAGGATATCAAGGAGAGGTCATAGGAATAGATTTTGGCTACCAAGCTGCCCCGACCACCACAGTGGTTGGTGGAATCTCAAAAGAGAAAGGCCCCATCAATGCCCAGAGACCATCTTTCTTTGGCAGAGATGATGGCTCAATCATAGAACCCGCCGAAGGCTAAGAAATCCTAGATAGTTCACACTCTTCAAACAGAACCAGGTGGAGAAACAGTTACAGTAATCATGACACCTTCCCCAGATGTAGACGAGGCAACAACTAAGGCTGGAGATTATAATGTCACAGAGGTGTTGCTGGGGAAGAGAGGAAAATAGGGTGAATTGGACCTTTTGAAAGAAGCAGCCAAGGCAGTAGAGGCTCGCTACAAAAAGGAAGCTCAAAAGCTCAAAGTAGAATGGGAGAAAAATGAAAACCTCATAGGGTTGCTGACTGAGCTAGCCTGACCCATTAGCATTATTCCTCTGGGGGGCTCTACTTCAGATGCACCACTTCTGTAGAGAAATATGGACTCATTACGGGTGATGAAGAAAAAGGCTCAAGCGGTTGATGAATGGATTGCCTTGCAGTTGGGAAATGTTTGGCATTTCCTAGTATCCACACTCCCAGATCTATATGCAGCTCGCCACATCTTACATCAGGCCAAAACCACCATTAGCATATGGGAGGAGGACATCAAGAATTATGAGGCATGGAAGGTTGAGTTAGAAGAACTCATCAGCCTTGGAGAGAAGATTATTTTCGAGTATAGAATTTTAGGAGAAGAGTCCTTTGGTTTGTGAGGACCCAGCACTCCAAACTTGACCTCACATTGGGGGTAATCAAGCAACTGGTGGGGAATCTATGTGATAAGGTCAATGCAGTACAATATTCTTTTAATTTATACAAGTATTTTGTTTTGAAGGTCTCCGGAGTTTATCCATTTAGCACTGACACATGCACGCCAGAGTAATATGTTGTGGGGAAGTTTGATGAGTTAATGGAGTCCAGGTATCAATCCGTAGAGGGAATAGATGGATCTAAAATGATGCAAATAACTCGCATGGTGCTCAGTGGCCATGATGCAGCAAAGATGGCTGATGAATTTAAGGGAAATGTTCCAGACCTGGGGGAACAAATTGAAGTGGCCAAATACCGGTGGGCTAGCCTTAAAGACATCGATGAAGATGGAATTCCTCATCTCCTCCAGACCTTCAATGACAGTAAGAAACAATAGAGATTCTTTGGGGGGCAGAGAAAACCTAAGTGTTTTGTATTTTTTATTCTTTTGGAATGCAAGTTCCTAGATCCCAGAGTTCTGGATCATACATTTTGTATTCTTTTAGTGGCTCGTATCCTGGTCCCCAAGGCCGACCGGTCACTTTCAAGGCAGTTAATAAATGGTGTCAGAAGGTAGGTAACCACTACAAGATGCATCAGCTCAATGGGAGGTTTCTGACAGATGGTCTTCTCAAGGCGCCACTTCAAAAGTACACTTGGCGCATTAGAGACAGGGCACTACTTTTCCCATTTATGAGGCATGTAGCCTTGATCCCCGAGGGATCAGATTTCTTCTTTCTCCTTCTTGACTCTCTTCTTGAGGCTGATTCTTCTACTCCACTTCTCTTGTCTTTTTCTTCTGACATGACAGGCCTATTCCATCTCTAGGTCTTTTGTAGAGTGGTGTAGGTAGTACCAGCCACCGGATAATGTATTTTATTGAACAGTGTAACATAAGTTAGGGTTAGGGTTAGATGTGTATGTGTATGTGTATAAATAGTAAGTTTTGCCCCATTCCAAGGGTCATCAAAATTTATGATTTTGCAGTCCATAGTAATAGAACAGCAGTTTTTCATTTCTCAGTTGCAGAGCTCAATGCTCCATATTTTAATCTTTCAGTAGTTAGATGCTCCCTTGGAGCCACCATTGTACCATGCACCGGTGCTTGTTGAAAGAAATGTTAATGAAGAAGGGAGAGTTCTTGCAATGATGTTGTTGGCATTCTATCTTCTGGGTTGACGGTATTTTATGCTCTGTGTTCTTCATGTCCTTTTCTCTAACACTTAAAGTAGATTAACAACCTCCTTTCCTTTGCTACTGATGAAATATGAACTGATGGTTGTATGTTTCTTCAGTATTTAGTATAGTGTGTTAGAGTATTGTTGATGTTTTGAATGTTTAGCATAACTATAGGTAGATGAAATATTCCTAACCCTGCAAGACCTTTTTCATTTTATTTAAGTGTAAGCATGCTTGGAGAAACCTCACCTACTTGAATCCCCAGAGAGAACGAGTTGAAGATAACCAGCTATCCCCCTCGAAAATAGTCACATCTCCCAACTGAGCCCCACACCATCGAGACCCAACTCTCACATGCTTGGAGGCCCAGGGAATCTCATTTCCCTAGACAACCTTTTCAGGCAAATTTTTCTCGTACCTCATTACCGGTGACAACTTACCTCTATTGGCAGACCTAGTCACAAGAGTCCCGTCAACAAATACCAGAAAAAGAATGAAACTCCTTAGGCTAATTATGTAGGTAGTTTGATGGTAAGGAGGGTTGTAGAAACCATAGGAGTGGAAGAAGCAAGCCTAACACTAGAATGTACAAAATTTAGCTTCGAGGTAGTAGAGAAATAGGCTGAAGAAAATAAAATTTTGAGAATCAAGATGGAAATGGTCCTCAAGGCATACAATGATGTAAAAAAGGAATCCTTGGAGAAAGATGGGATAATGGCTCAATTAAGAGGAAAAAAATCAATCCATTTCCTTATCCCTATGATGGTGGTGGTGTTTTCAAGGTCTGTCCCTATCCTTGTCCCTATACCTGAACCCATGGCATGACCTGTGCATTTGCAGCTGCTACTATTGGTAACTATGGTGGGGCACCCCATACGGGTATCTACACTGTTCCCCTCCTCCTAAATATGGGTACTCTATGATGTACCCTTCATCCTTCCACCACCCCTAGTAGGCTTTGTCCTACATCACTATTATCATCTTTGTCTCCTATGCCATCCTCATCTCCTCCCTCCCCATCCTGATATGATCCTGCCTGCTCGCCTGCTAACACATGTCCCTGATTTTTCATGTGCACTGATCTGTGCATGGCCCACCATTGTGTGTGTAGATGTCATCCTTATATTTGTCATCACATTATGTTCAAGACTCTAGGATATGGCCTTCATACCCCTCCTTAATACTTAGGATCCCCTCAGGTCCACTCCTATCCTTCATGGTCTCACCTCTCATGTCACTAATGGGTGTGAAAACCCATCTAGTACTACATCATTTATAATGTCAAACTAGCGCATAACCCATGATGGAATATACCTAGAAATATGATAAATTTACTGATCTATTAGCTAGTAATCCGTATTCACATATCCCAAATAGAACATATATAACCTCCCATCCTCCCTCCAGTGCTGCCCATCCAAGTATTCCCATGGATCACACCCCCTGTATGACATCCAATCAAAACCCTAGAGGTCATCTAGAATTCTCCTCTAGTATCCCACACCTCTAGTAGTATCATATCTCATGGGTGGCTTTTACTTGCATGCATAGGTCTTATACAACTCCCATCGCTCCTATGTTTGAATCTATCGCGTGATAGCAATGTTCTCCCACACTCACACTAGTAATAGTGTCACCCCTGCTCCTAGTCTCCTCTACCCCTGGTAGGCACACATGTGTAGGTCCTAGTACAACTAACCTAAGATGATGTACCCCCAGCATTACACAATGCCCTCCTCATTGAGCATGAAGCTCAAAACCCTATCCCAACTATGTGCAAATTTGTGTCCTACCAGATCCAAACACATCCTCCCTCCAATCAAACCTACTAAGTATAGAGTTACTCATGGTAGCGCTTCCTATGTTGCCCCCCTCTAAGGTATCCACTTTTGTGACTAGGGAAGAGTGGAGAGCCTGCATCTGAAATATGTCTCCATGTAGGGTTCTAATCCCTCTATCATGTACTTTGGGATCATGCCTCTAATCAGCACCTAATAGATCCTCCATAAATCGAGCAGTGTGATATTCGCCTCTCCATTAGTGAAGTGAAATCTTGATGTATCATTATGCTAGTGCTCTACAAGCGCTGTCATAGATGCATTATGCACTTGTAGTCATGGTCACTCATGTACATGTTCAAGGATGCACAAGGTAACCTATCCCCACTCTTTTTTTTTCATCTTCCCTCTCATCTCCATCGTATCGGGCCAGCACTCCCTTGAACTAAGTGGAGGCTCTTGTGCCTACATCCAGTCAACCAATGTTCATCAATATTTTCTATCCAATATCTTCCCATATCCCAACATGGATTGGGGAAATATATCCCTGATCCCCCCTTGGTTATTCCCTAAACCCACAAAATCCAATTTAGGTCTTTCTTTCTAGTCCTTTGGCTCAATCAGCAGAGACACCGATTGGGAGTCAAAGATGCGAATCGGTGAACACACCAATTCGCCAAGATGGGGATTTGTAAAATCTAGTCTCCAAGTCTCCAATCAACCCTTTTCCACTAAGCCTTATCTTTAGTTTGTTATTCATCTCTGTTCGCCTTCACCCACATCTTCATAGACATCGATTGGCTGATCAATGTCTACGCAGACATCAATCAATCGATCGACATCTCCGCCCTGATGTCTTCGATTCCCGTTTTCTGTTTCAGTCCCCATTTTTTGTCTCAGTCCCCATTTTTTGTCTTGGTTCCAATTTTTTGTCCCATTATCTCCCATCCATTTATGGTCATGCAAGGTTTCAACTTTTCCTCTTCTTTCTTCCTTTTTCTATCCTTTCTGCCCTTTTTTGATAAAATTCCACAAAATTTATTTTTTCACATTATTTTCTCGAGGGGGCATAACCTCTCATTGTTGTCACTTTGGTATGACTCTTAGGTACCCAATTTCTTTTGGGGCATCTTATTTTCTTTTCTTTGATGTGCCGCCACTTGTGATGTGACATCAAAGAGAGCCAAAATGTAGATGTCTAAAATTATTTCTATTTATTAAATTTATTTTAATTAATAAACCTTGCAATATTATAATGAATTTTCATTCTTATATTCCTCTACCCATTCAATTAAATTTATTTAATTCAGTTGGTTCCATTACCTAAAGTATTTAAATTTAATTTAAATACCCTCCTCTGTAATGTATTAAATTTAATTTAAAACTTATCTCTCCATAAATCCTCTTTTAAATAAATTCATATTTATTTAATCCTACACACTCCTAATATTATTCTAATCTTTGATTAATTTAAATCTAATTTAAATTAAATCTCAATCTAAACCTACATCCCACCCTACACCCATCACTTCACTTTCTAAACCTACCTTTATTGCTAATCTCCTACTAATCATGCTTAAAAAGTGATTCCTAACATCATTATCCCCTAATGATTTTCTCATACATGTGTGAACAACTCCTCCCAAGGAAGCCAACAAACATCCTTAAATTCTCCAACCATTCTCTTTCACTCTTGTCCCCCACTCCATTTTCCAAGGTTTCTCACACATGTGTGAGCAACCCTAGGCCCTTCAAACCTTAAATGTCCATCTTGTCTCAAGTTGACTTTTGCATAGCCATCCCCTTTAGCATATGTTTCCCCTTATTATGCTTCTATGTGGATACCACATAGGTGCCACCTCATCCAATCCCTCACCCTTGCTCCAAAAATCTATAAATAGGAGCCTTGCCAAGAGAAAATTCATCTCTCATATTTGCATTGTTATCATGCTAGTTTTGATTTAGAAATTTTCATAAGTTCTTAGCATTTTTAGCCTTGTTCATCATCTTTGAATCTAGATATTACATGTTAGAATAATGGAACATTCATCTTATCTTGTTAGATCTTGCATATCATTGCAGCTTATAGTTTGAATCTCATTTACATTGTTGAAAGCTTGAACCTAGTTCCTCATACTAATTGTTGAGTTTTTCAATCATCCATTATCTTGCATCATAAGGTCTTCATCCATCTTCAAGAAATCATTTTAATATTTTTAATCTATTGTGTTTTCGAGAGCACGCCCACATCTCCACAAAAGAGAAAATCAAACAAGTCATTTTGGTCCACTTGTTTTGGCTCTAGCAGAGGTTGTGTGGGAGCTTTGTGTTTGTTTCAAGTTTTTAACATGTTTAATGTGCTTTGAATTGTTAAACTCCTAACATTTTCATGGTTGATCTTTTTCCAAATAGGCAAATTTTCACACATGCAGTCATAATTATGAGGATCTTTTTGCTCCTTCCTCATAGCTTGAGACAATTGAGATAGGGAGTCATTTTTTAGATAGATTTCACATTCCATTTGATCCTTCTTGTACCCCTATCTAGAACTACTTTCTTCAATGTTCTACCTAAAAAGGCATTTACCACTCCTTTTCCTCATAATTTTAGATATTTTCTAAATCTAAGAACCATATATTGTGGCAATTTCAGCTTCCTTTAATATTCTAATCTCTAAGTCAATCTCAATAAATATATCAGAAAATCTTCATCTATGCCCAAAAGATTGCCTAGTGTATCTCCAATCCTAACCAACGATTCAATGCCCCAAAATTTTGAAGGAAGATTATCTAGTCTCACCCATATTGGAGATTTTTTTTATTTTGAATGACAATGGGTCAAAATTTGCAAACCATTCTATACACAAAAATCTAAAACCTTCCAAAATAAAATTTGCAAAGAGTAATTCCATCTTTGGTTTGGAATCCAAACATTCAATTAAAATAAAATTATTAGATAAATTCTTGACACATACCTTTGTTACCAATGTGATTTTTGTTGCACCAAAAGACTGACATGTTGATGCTCGATACAACCACTAGACTTATAGAATCCACATGAGGCGTTTAGTCCCCTGTCACAAATCCTGAAGGGAGTGCTAACCATTTTACCAACAATATCCCCCTTAGTGTTACCCAAGGGGATTCAAACTTGTGACCAAGCTCTTATAACACTTGTTACAAGTGTGATTGTCGTTGCACCAAAACATCAACTTGTAAATAATTGATAGAGCCACTAGACTTATAGAATCCATAGGAGGTTGTTAGTCCCTTGTCACAAACCCCTAAGGGAGCACTGACCATTTTTCCAATAGCCTTATCTTTCATGGTCTCTATCCACCATTCTGGTATTTATTTATATGATTTGTCTTCCCCAAACCATTTAACAAAAACCACTATATCCTTAAGACAATTGGCATTGGCTTCAAGGATAGTCAAGGGAATTACAATAGTTATAATTTGAATAGAGTGAAGGGCCTCCAAATTTCCTAAGGTCTTATTATTAGGATCCTTTATATGCCAAACTCCTCCTTTGTTTCTCCAATTATCCTAGTGCTTCTGTCTCTGCCAACTGTAAGGATGGAAATGTCACTTGTTTTGAAAATAGTTACCATTTTGGACTCTGACCTTCCCATTTCACTACCTCCTTCCACCAAGTGGAACCATATAATCTCCTATGGGAATATCATTTTGTCATTTGGTCTTCCAGTTTTCTTTTCCCTTCGCAAAAGGAAGCCCCCGGCCAACCCTGCCACCATTTTGGAAAATTCTGCCTGTACCAAAAAGGAAAAGAATATAAAATTCATGATTATGACTAATGCTATAATTCAAAATTAAATGATGAAATAAATTTAAAGTATCCTATATTTTTGCATTTTCCCTATGAATAAATAATTGATAATCAACTAACAATAAATAACAAACTAGAGCATATGCAAGTAATATTACTCATTTTTACCAATCATAAGTAGTTAATGCTAAAATAGATAGCTCATTGATTTTTATATTTAACTAACAATTGAATTATTTTTTTTTATGTTTTGCAGTTGTTTGTGCTCATACAAACTCCTTGGTTTTCTTGTGTGGAAATGAGTTTTTCTTTTGTTTTATGTTTTAAATAAATGCAATATTGTGATGAAATAAAAATTTACAAAACTAAATTAAATTAACAAAATAAGATATCTATTATAAATTTAACACTTGATCCAAAAATTGTAACAAAATGCTGCAAATCTAAAGCAAACTGAGAGCCTATCAATTTATATGCATTTTACAAAAATAAATTGTTCTTAGCAATTACAAATGAAATAGTAGACTCCATATATGGGGTATGGATAACCTAAGATATAAAAAAGGGTTTTTGTGGTATTTTTTCCTTAGTGGTCCATTTGATGCCTCTTCCTCTCTCAACTCTATAAATTTTCCTTAATGGGAAGGCAATGAAAAACAAAAAATAAGGGTTGAGAAAGAAGAGATAAAACATTAAGTTGTTGTAATGGGTGATTTGAGATCTTGGAAGCTTTCAAGTAACATATGGATGAGTATAGAGGTTGTACATATTGAAATGATATAATTCTAATGGATTATCCTAGGACCAGTTCTTAGGCCTGCTATTAGACTTATGTGTGGAGGAGAAAAGACTAAGTGTATTGTCAAAAATTGAACATACTTCCATCTTCATCTATGTTTTGTGTCCACTTTAATTTTTATTTCTAGTGTTTTTGTATGCTTATTTTAACCCTTAAATAGGCCCTTTTCCTACTCAAGGTTCTCAAGCCTCTTTTCTTATGGTCCTTTTTTATGTCATATTTGTGTTAGCTCTATGTTTTTTCTAGAGTCTTGTCATTTTTGTGCAATTTTTTTGAATACTGGTACATCACACATGCATGCATGCATTGCTCTAGCATCCCATGATAATTTTCATTTGGTAGAAACCTTTTAGTGTTGTTCCACTTATCACCTTCCTAGGTTAGTGAAAATGACTCAAAACAATTCCAAACAACTCTTCAAGAGACTTTTCGTGTCACCCATATTTGAATTCAATTTTTTTATTTTGTCTCTCTTACACTCTCAAGGTCATTCATTACTCTCAACATCTATAACATTTAGTAACATGCTTATAGAAATCTCCTCTAGCTCTCTTCTTTTTTTCTTCCTCAAGATTTTACTAGCGATATTATTCTTGCTTCTTATTTTTATTGCAATAATTTTCTTTATTATGCACTTATGCACCTTGAAATTATCACATCCTATCAATCTCATTTTAGTCGTTCTTATTATATGATGAACTATAATTTATTGAATGTTTGAAAATGATAATTTGATGATCACCGAGCTGCAAAAGTGAATGCAAGACATTAAATCAGTTAATTTATTGTATTATCATTGATGTCAACTTTATATGGTTTGATTGTTCATACACATATTGTCATAACCTTGAAGATCTGAAGAGACAAAATTTATGTGGTCGGTAAAAAATAAAAAGTTGGTATACACTAAGTGACAGTGAACACAGAGCAGTTCATAGTGTATACCGAGCACAGCAGTAACCGATCAAGAGTTGATAACCAAGCATAACTAGAGTTGATAACCAAGCATAACTGGATTTGATGACTGAAAATAATTGGAGTTGAAGAACGACAAAATTGCTTAGCTGGCAGAGCTACAATTTAGTGATTGATTGATTGATTGTTTTATTATCAATGATCAGTTGAACTAAAGCAAGGAAGGATATTTAAAGTGTGTTTTATTCACAGTTATCAAGGAGAGATTTATGGAATAAAACTAAAGGAGATATTTATAGGATAAAGAAAAACATGGTGAGTTTTACAGATCAAGAATAGAACTATGACAAAAAAAGGAGATTGAGCAGCTAATCATGTCTATATAAAGAGACAAGGAATTAATTATCAAGAAGAGGAATTTTGAATATATTTTGTGTGAATATAGAACTCTTCATGCAGGTCTGATCATACATGTTGAAGAACAGATCCAAGGAATTCTATAGACACTGAGAAATAGAGGACAGAGCATTCACCGAGCAAAATAAATAAAGAAATCAAAGGAACTAAAGTGTATATTGATAAGAGAAGTATTTTTAGACAAACAATAGATCTGAATATTTGCAAATCAAAGTTGTATTTTGAACAGATCATTTATTGTATCAGTTCAACCATTGATTCATAAAATATCTTAACCGAGTGGGATTTAATAGTCCTTATTGTATTGAGATACTCAAGATTATCAAAAGGTTTTCTTGTTGATAGCATATTGAGTGCTAATTCAAAAGACAAATTGTTCATTTTAAATCCTCTAACAAGGTTGGACTTAATAGTGTGCATTGTAACCTTTAACAGGGTTGGATCTTCACTGAGCTCACTTCAGAAGAGTGAAAATATTTTTGGTTACTGGTCCCATGTGGTTTTTCCCATATTGGGTTTCCATGTTAAAATATATTTGTCAAATATGTATATGTTTCATTGCATTGATATTTTGTTTTACACATTATTAAAATTAGATTGGTCGGTTAACACTAAGTTTATTTTCTTCTACTCGGTAAAGTCTAGAAAAGATAAATAGTATATCTTACCTAGCGGTTTATATTTTTTAAGATTATTTATGTCATAAATCTTGATGAAATTGGGACTATAAGATAATTGAAGGCATTATATTTGAGAGATAAGTTTTGGTTGGATCTTTTGTAATAATTGTTAAGGCCACTGATTCANCCCCCCCCCCCCCCCCCCTCTCAGTTATTCTAACAATTGGTATCAGAGATTTGGTGCTTGGAAGAAAATTTTAAAGGGACTTAAGCTAAAGATCACAAGATGAGTAAAAGGGATGTGCCTAAGTTGAACAAGAAAAAATGTGCATCATGGAAAAGAAGGATAAGACTTCATCTATCTAGTATTGGAAATGATGTTACACAACACTTGGATACGTAATATGTTT
Organism: Thuja plicata; assembly: GCA_018584345.1. NCBI lineage: Eukaryota > Viridiplantae > Streptophyta > Pinopsida > Cupressales > Cupressaceae > Thuja > Thuja plicata. The sequence goes on from MU224966.1 coordinate 1,343,176, forward strand.
CACCTACTGGACCTCTGACTGTTGATCAATTAAGAGATAAACATGAACATAATTCTATGATGATATAGTTTGCTTCTTCACTAATCGATGCTGAATTTGACGATGTAAAATCATGCACCTCTGCAAAGAAAATGTGGGAAAAACTCAAGCTAGTACATGGAGGAGATGCCAATGTGTTGATAGCTAAAGTTGAAAGCCTAAGAGGAAATTTTGATGACATGAGAATGAAAGAAGGAGAGAACATCACTCTGTACAGTGAAAGAATCAAAGAAGTTGTTAATACAATCCATGGATTAGGAGGAGTACTCGATGAAGAAATAGTTGTAAGTAAAATTCTGAGAACCTTACTTCCTTTTTATTCTATTAGAGTATCTGCAATTCAAGAAATGAGAGTAGTAGCTAGTAACAATGTTAATCTTGATAGTTTAATTGGTAGACTTATTTCATTTGAGATGAACAACTATGACAACAGTGTCTTACCTACTATTGAGTCTGCATTCAAGTCTTCTCTGAAAAATAATCAATTATTGTAACAAACACACTATGATAAATGATAGTGATAGTGATAGTAATGAGAAATAACTTGATGAACTTGAAGCACTAATGGCTAGGAGATTACATAGAGGTAAAGGAAGATATAAAGGTAAATTACCATTGGTCTGTTTTAATTGCAAAGAAATTGGAAATTTTGCTGCTAGATTCCCTAACAAGAGAAAGGATGAAAGACACAATGACAGATCTTATAAAAATAAGTATGACAAAAGTGATGGCTAAGACTACAGAAGCAACTGGCACTCTGACAGAAGAGATAACTGATATTATAAAGACAAAGTCAAGAAGGCTTGTTACCTGGTTGAGAAAAAAGATGAAAATTATGATACTGATTCTAATGAATATATTGGCGTAGTATTTGATGCTATGAAGGATGATTTAGACAAAGAAGAAAGGTATGTTGAAACATCACTCATATCTAAAGTTAGCAAAAATGATGTTTGGATTATTGATAGTGGTTGTACTCATCACATGACTATAGATAAAGAAAATTTTGAAACCTTTGAATATTATAATAGTGGATCAGTTAGGATGGGTAATGACTCACCTTTCCCAGTTAAAGGAAAAGGTACCAACATGTTGAATAATCTAAACATATGTGAAAATTCATATTGGGTGAAAGGACTTAACTATAATCTATTGAGTGTTTCACAACTGAACAACATAGGACACCATGTTGCATTTGAGAAAAGAAAAGGCAATGATCGATAATGGAATAGGAAAGATGATCGGTACTCATGAACAAACAAAAGGTAATCTATTCTATTTTGATAATATTGAGACCACTTATTTATTGGCTAGAAATGAAGACATTTGGTTGTGTCATAAAAGGTTATGTCATGTGAATTTTGACAACATGGTTAAGATAAGTAAGAAAAGAAAATTGAGAGGCTTACCGATTATTTCAAATCCCGACCATGTTATGTGCAAGAATTTTCAAATAGGAAAAATGAAAATGTCTATTTTCAAGAGAAAAACCTACACATCTAATGTTATTCTGGAGTTAGTCCATACTAGCTTATGTGGACCAATGACAACAAAGAACTATTATGGTCATAGATACTTTATTCTATTTGTTGATGACTATTCTAGGATGATGATTGTCATGTCTTAAAAGATAAATCTGAAGCATTTAAGATGTTCATATGGTATAAAGCTAAAGTTGATTTAAACAAAGTGGAAAAGAACTAAAATGTTTAAGATCAGATAGAGGAGAATTCATTTCTGATGAATTCACTAACTTTTGTAATGAGCATGGGATTACAAGACAGGTTTATGCACCGAGAACACCACAGCAAAATGGGATTGACGAAAGGAGGAATAGATAAATTGTTGATTGTACAAGAACACTGATTATTGAAAAAGGCATCACACAAACATTCTGGAGAGAATCTGCAAGTACTGTTGTCTATACATTGAACCAAGTTCAATTGAACAAATACACAAATAAGACACCTTATGAGCTATGGTATGGATACACACCAAATGTGAGTTACTTTAGGATTTTTGGAAGTCAATGTTATATACTTAAAGATGATAGAAATGGGAAACATGACTCTAAAAGTGATGAAGGAATATTTCTAGGAGATTCTACTAAAAGAAAATCTTTTAAATGTCAACACTGCATATCTATCCAGAAAAGGGAGAAGAGATTCTACAAGAAAGTGAGAGACAGAATCAGAACAAAGAATTGCTACACCTATCCATTGAAGGAAATGAAGAAAGAGAGAGCACACGACAAAATCAAATCTATAATAAGAGTTGTATGGTAAACACTTTTTTGTGATTAAACATATTAAATCTGAGCTAGATGAGCTTACTGAGATTTAGATATTTGAATTAGTTATAGAACAATAAGTTTGGTATGTTATGGTATGTTTTATACTGCATATTTCATATTGTGTTACCATCAATGTGAAATGGAGAGATTGATGAACTATAACTGATTGAATGTTTGAAAATGAGAAGTTGATGATCACCGGGCTAAAAAAGTGAATGCAAGACATTAAATCAGTTAATGTATTGTATACACATATTGTCATAACCTTGAAGATCTGAAGAGACAAAGTTTATGTGGTCAAAAAAACATAAAAAGTTTGTACACCGAGTGACAGTGAACACTGAGAAGTTCACATTATATGTTGATCACAGTAGTAACCAAGCAAGTGTTACCAAGCAAGAGTTGATAATAGATCATAAATGGAGTTGATAATCGAGCATAACTAGATTTGATGACCGAACATAACTAGAGTTAAAGAATGACAAAATTACTTAGCTGGCAGAGCTACAATTGAGGGATTGACTAATTGATTGTTTTATTATCAACAATCAGTTGAACTAAAGCAAGAAAGGAGATTTAAAGCGTGTTTTATTCATAGTTATCAAGGAGAGATTTATGAAATAAAACTAAAGGAGAGCTATATGGGATAAAGCAAAGCATGGTGAGTTTTACATATCAAGAAGAGGTCTATGACAAAAACAAAGAGATTGAGCGGCTAATCATGTCTATATAAAGAGACAAGGAATTCATTATCAAGAAGAGGAATGTTGAATATATTTTGTGTGAAGATAGAACTCTTCATGTAGATCTGATCATACAGGTTGAAGAATAGAGCTAAGGAATTCTGCAGACACCGAGCAACAAAGGACAGAGCATTCACCGAGCAGAATAAAGAAAGAAAGCAAAGGAATTGAAGTGTATATTGATCAGAGAGGTATTTTTGGACTAACAATAGATCTGAATATTTGCAAATCAAAGTTGTATTTTGAGCAGATCATTTATTATATCATTTTAACCATTGATTCAGAAAATCTCTTAACTGAGTGGGACTTAACAGTCCTTATTGTATTGAGATACTCAAGAGTATCAAAAGGTTTTCTTCTTGATAGCATAGTGAGTGCTATGTCAAAATATAAACTATTGATTTCAAATCCTCTAACAAGGTCACACTTAACAGTGTGTATTGTAACCTTTAACAGGGTTGGCTCTTCACCGAGCTCACTTCAGAAGAGTGAAAATATGTTGGGTTACCGGTTCTAGGTGGTTTTTCCCATATTGGGTGTCCATGTTAAAATATGTGTGTCAAATATGTATATGTTTCATTGCATTGTGTATGCACCCTAAAATGGTCACCTAAACTATGGGCCCCCATTCTTCAATTTATCAAATGACGGAATCAATTTATCAAATTCTTGAATCAATGCCTTGCGGCATTTTCAATTCAAATCAATTTCCTTGATCAAATCATAATTAATTCAATTATTTCAATATACCCTAAGGTTTGATCATTTCATCAATAATCTTATTTAATTAAAAGAAAATACCCCTTTTAATTAAATAAAATGATCTTATTTAATTAAAAGAAAATTCATTTTTATTAAATAAAATAACCTTATTTAATTAAAGGAAAATCTCTCTTTTAATTAAATAATCTTATCTTATTTAATTAAAATCTCTTTTTTTAATTAAATAATCTTATTTAATTAAAATAAAAAATCCCTCTTCAATTAAATAAATAAAATCCCCACTTAAAGCTCTCTTTTTGATGAAAAAAAAGGAAATAAATCAAATAAAAAATAAATAAAACTCCTTTTTCTCCACACATATTCCTAAGTGGTGGGTTTTTTCCTCTCACTTGCCTTTTAGGGATTTATCCCACATTGCTCTTGAAGATGCATTTCTCTCCACACTTTCCTTTATAAGGAGCCCTCTCCTTCTCATTTGGGAGATATCAAGTTTTCATGTTATTGTTATGATGCAGGTTTGGAGAGAAATTTTGGAGAGTTTGAGCATTTGAGCTTGAACCATGCAAATTCTCTTCTTCTTGTCTTCTTCTCTCATGCATCCATGGCAATCCATTTAGAGTAGATTCATGTTAATTTAGATTCATATTTCCTTTCAATAGATTAATCTTACATATTTCCTTCATAGATTAGTTTGCATATTTCCTTTCATGCATCATTAACATATAGAACAGTTTCTATTTTCATTTGCAATGCATATTTGATGATCATGAAGACTAGCATTCTTGCTCTTCCTCTTTGAATCTCTTATTTCATGGTGTACTTGCATGGGCATAAACTAGGTCTAAACTGAGGGCCTTCATCACAAACCCTTGCACTTCATGAATAGGGAGCTATGAGTCACCATTTGAGACCTCATTCTTGAGAAATTTTGAATAAAATGACTCATAGAAGTGTGTCAACATTTTAGCACACATTTTTTGCGCCCACCATGAGGCAAAACATTCATTTATGTCATCACATTCAAAAATTTCTTCTATCTTCTATCTATTATTCTCTTAGTGTCTTTGAAGCTCTCATTTTGAGCCAAATCTGACCCCACCATTGCGTCCAGAATGTCATTTCGGTTGAAAATGAGTATAAACTCGCCCATATCCAGCGAAAGTCAAATCTTTGGCAAATTTCTTTTGCCCAAGTAGGACATACGACCTATTACACAGAAATCGAGGCAGATTTTAGATTTTTTTGCACGCAGCCCGAGGTAGATTTTCAAAAAAAAAAAAATTTACTATGTTTAATTTGACGGTTGTCAAACCATCATTATGCATAGACTTTTGTGACAGCCATGAAACCGTCAATTTTAATTTCGCAGTCTACTGATGTTAGCAGAGTTTGAAAAGTCTTTGCCTTCACCATTGGAGTTTTTGAAATTACAGTCTAACTTCAAATGATCATATCTTGTTCATTTTAGGTCCAAATTGAGTGCAATTTTTTTTATTTTGGGTAGAATTATCTGAATATTTCTAGGTCACTCTTATTGTCTAGATTTGAGCATAGATTTATTAGAAATTGTAGGTTTTCATCACTATACCTATCTAATCCTCTATTTTGCAGCTTCCAAAGCCTTGTACGGGCTCATACAGTAACATTTTTTCAGTGCAATTCTTTTTTAAAGTACGTAATTTTTTATCTACTTTATGAATATGCAATCAAATTTATGATTTTTTTATTTTTCTAACGCTAACGAGTTTTGGGCTTTATTGTTCTCTGACTTATCTTTTTTATTACAGCCTAACAGTGGTTTGCAGGACGTTTAAAAAGAAGACTAAAAACATAGACTACTAACAAAGCATCTTGCAGGTTGCCTTGATCGATAGAACGCTAAACATTGTGCTTGCATTTTATTTTGTTTTATTAAAATAGGAACGCACATGCAAGAATTTTTAAAATGAACTTATATCTGATGTTTTAGGGATGGAAATAATGTCAGGAAACTATGCTCTCGCCCTTTTGGGATGATCAGAAATCCAAAAACATTGTTGTCATCTTCTTATGTGTCTGAAGTGTCTTTTTAGATTGTAATCCTAAGAATTATATGAATTTATCCTCTCCCCTCGCCTTTGCGGATCTTGGGTGTAAGAGAAATTTATATAATTCTTTTAGCATGGCTACCTCCCGAGAGCTTTAACAGAGCCGGTGAGAGTGGATTTCCCAATCGGTAATAGGCTAAAGCCAAGCCCTTCCAAACTGGTATATAAAAATGTCATTGTGATTAATCTCACTATGAACAGGTGTCGATTTCTCTATGCCGACAGAAGATCTCCTTCAGTACCCTCATGGTGTGTAAAAACCTATAGAACGTAACTTCTGTAGGATGGGAGGCCACCTTAACGGTGCTAATATACCGTATGTATAGCCGCCTGAATGGATGCCCTGACTAAAAACTTTATTCTAGTGACCAAAATCCCTCTATCTGTTGACGCGGAAGGTCAAAGACTGACTAAGACATCCCACATTTTCACGGCTCTCAATAGAGACAATGGTCCTTTGGGAAGTGATTCCCTTGGGATTCAAAGCTTGGTGTGCCTGAGAAGTGAGTTCACTATAAGGAGGAACCCGTGCCTCCAAGCTTCTAAGTTGTCCGCTATGAGTAGGAGTGGATGAACTTTGGATCAAGTGGGAATTCAACAGATATTGCCCTGGCTTACCTAGGTTGTGGTGTGACTATTCTTTTTACAAAAACCAATCTGCTTGATGTGTCTTGCATGAGTGAAACATCAAAATGTACACCAAATATCAAAGCAAACATCAAAATGATCAACAAATTTGCATTCTTAAGTGTCAAACTGTCAACTTGCTCAATTTGCTATCCTGTCATTTCCAGCCTTCCTTGGTCGATCTAGGTCAGATTAGGTCACTTACCCTGCTGTTAGAAGCTTGTTTACAATTTGGATTCTTACATTTTAACCTCTTGAACTAGTAATCTTTGGTTTCACAAGTGACCTTGATTGGATTTGGTGAGCTAGAAACTGTCCTTGTTGAGAAGATAAAACCTTTAGATCCTTTGATAACACACTTGGAGATTTTTAGTAGTCTCTTGTTCATTCACTTCCATACAAATTCAAATTAAATCAATATAACTTGGGTAAATCATCCTCCTGGTCCATATGTGTTAGGGTATTCACCCGTTTAGTGGGCACCTTTATGGTAGTGTTGGTTTACGCCTCTTGCAAAATTGTATCTTATCACCTCTCTTTTGGACAAGTGAATGCCTTTACTATCCTGGTTTGGTACCAACGTTTCTTAGGGTCATCCTATCACCTAGTACCTTTTCTTTAATTCTAGTTACAATAAGATATCAAGTAGATCAAGGAAAGTGACCTCAAGTAGTCTTTAACCAATTACCCTTAGTTCAAACTCGCCAAAAATGTAAGGGAAAAGAGCCTATATTTGATCAATCACCCAAGAACAACTCAGAAGTTTGGTTTGATTCCAAGAGTAACCTTATTGAGTTGAGTACACCCTTAGCATCTTCTCACTCAGATATGGATATGAGTTACACAATGACTCGATGAGAGATGGAAGACATGGATAAACGCCTTGATGACATATTTGAAAAACATAGAGATACCATTTCATTTGGAAGTTCCTCTCGTGACAGTCAACTAGTCTCACCCCTTATCTCAACTAGATATCTAGATACACACCAAAGGGCTGAGAGAGGTAAGAGGAAATCCTATCAAGATGAACAATCACAACATGAAAACCAAGATGATGAACCTTCTGACACTCGCGTAAATGCAGCATACACCAATAATTTGTTTTGACATTCAAGACCAAGTTCACCGCTCAAAACATCTTCAAGATACACAAGTGAAAGACTTAAGAAAATTGAGCATGAAAAGAAAGCCTTCCTAGATGAACAAGCTGCAAAGGAAGATCAATTTAGACTCCTAGAGTTGGAAAGACAAGCCTTGTTGGAGATAGAAAGGAAATCCTTTCAGGAAGAGAAAGATAGACTCTTGGCTCAACAACTTAATGATCAATTCAACAACATGCGTGTTGGTG
>MU224966.1:1351088-1375197 GCA_018584345.1 Thuja plicata
TTCGAGAACACCGTCACAATCTCCTATCCCTAGAGGAAGAAGGGCTTCAAGACATGATCATTATAGGATACTAACACCTCCTAGGAACTCAAGACAACCTTCACAATGTGCTCACCATGGTTCACAATATGGGGGTAGTAGCCTAAGTTTTGACCTCACCTCCCAGGACTTCATGAAAATGAAACAAGAACCACTTTTCCAGCAGTATGTGGAAAAATATTTAGAGAAAAACAAAGACAAGTTCCTAGAGGGTTTAATCAGAAAGGGTGCTAGAGTCCCCTGCAACTTTGATGTGGAAAAGAAGATTAAGAAGCAAGGTCCATCTCAAGAAGAAGAGAGAAAACAACTTAAGATCATGATGGAAAAGATGTTGGAACCTAAGAATTCATTCTCACTTGATTCAATTTGTCCTAATCCTTTTGAAAAAAATTTTAACATGAAAGACTTCCCTAGAAAGGTTGAGATCCCTCAATATGACAAGTATGATGGAAATGGAGATCCACATGATCACATACACCAATTTTATACCACAAGTTTTGAGTTCCATCAAGATGACTCATACCTCATGAGATTGTTCCCAAGGAGTCTTTAGGGTCAAGCAATGGAATGGTTCACCAACATAACTCCCCCCATTAATAATTTCAAAGAGCTCGTCCATAGATTCGTTCAACACTTTGCATACAATCTTTCAATATCTATCACCATGTTGGACTTATGCAACTTAAAGCAAAATCAAGGGGAATCTTTTGTTACTTTCTTGCATAGGTGGAGACGACAATGCTCTCACTACCCTAGGACCATTCCTAAAAATGAAAAGATTGACATCCTTGTTAGAAAATTGGTTCCCAAAATGTGGTATGAATTTAGGAAGATGGTTTCTGATTCCTTTCACACCATGGTTGAAACCACATGTAGGATTGAGGATGTCTTGAAAGAACAAGGAATTTTGACCAAACATAGAAACAATAATAACAACAACAATTGTAAAAATAATAACCCTAACAAGGATAAAGGAAAGAACTCACAAGTGGTCAATGATGGACTTGTGGACTCCTCCCAACCCAAAGATCAAACTGTGCTCCACTTGTCTAGTGTTTTTCAAGCCATGAAACTCAACGCATCTAATCAACAAGAGAACAAACCAAGATACCAAGATAGGCCTAAGAAAGAAAGACGTCGGTTTTCAAAACTTGGTGATTCATATGAGGATTTATTGAAAACACTTATTGCCAACAACCTTGTGCATCCTCAAGATCCCACAAAGCATTATATACCTGATGTTAAGCCACATTGGTGGGATGAGAAATCCTTTTGCAAGTTTCACAACGGCATTAGACATGATATTGAAAATTGTTGGAAACTCAAACATATCATCCAAGATCTCATTGAGAATGGAAAACTTAAGGTAGATGGATTGAACACCAACGCCAATCATAAGGCATTCAAAGAACCTGTGCCCAAGTATGAGAAGGGGGGAACCTCTAAAGCTAAGAATGGCAAGGTTGAGATCAATTACACTTACAAATATGCATAGAATGTTGTCAACATGCTTGAATTTGTCAAAGAAAATGTCAACATGATGAGGGATAAAGATCCCTATGGTTATGATCTAGACATGGACTCTCCTCCAATCTTTGATGAAGAACCCTTTGTGGTGCTAAGGGGTCTTAACTCTAGAGTGTCATCGCAAACTCTCAATGTTGTCACACAAAGTCAAGGTCCCATTGTCATTAGAGGACCCAGTTCAAGTCAATCAAATAAACCAAAATAAGTGGCATCCAAGAATGTCACCTCAAAACCAGCAGTCAATCCTAAGTCGAGCTATAATCTTGTCCATCAGTTGCAAAGAAATCCAGCTTAGATTTTGATCTTTGATCTTTTAGAGTTGTCCCCGAGACACAAACAAGTCCTTGAGGATGCATTGCGCCAAACGTCCCCAAATACTTAGATGTTGATCTATTCCAGAACATGGTTAACCATATTTCTATCCCTCATTACCTTAATTTTTTAGGGGATGATGATAAAGCTTTGAGCCACCCACACAATCTCACTCTCCATATTGAGTTCATGATCCACAAAACCTGTGTTAGGCGCATGTTGATAGATGGGGGCATTGGGCTTAACATCTGTTTCTTTAGTCTTTTGAAAAAGTTGGGTTATTATGAACAAGTCATAGATATCAAGAAAAAGATCACCATCAAAGCCTATGATGAGGCGAAAAGAAGTTCCAAGGGGTTGGCCATCCTTCCTATTAGGATTGGCCCTGTTGAAAAATATATGTTATTTCAAATAGTTGATGTTGGCCCCCTTGCATATAATATCTTGCTTGGAAAATCATGGATTCATGATATGCAAGAAGTGTCATCTACCTATCATCAGTGTATTAAGTTCCCTTACAATGGAATATAGATTTGTATACCTGGGGATAACACTTTATCTGTTAACTCAATTTCAGAAAGAGCTCATGTTCCCCTCAATAGAGAAGCAGAAAACTTTGATGCAACCTTAGCTGAATGTAAAGACAAGCTAAAGTTAGTAGATCTTGGCATGGGGGGTATCAACTCAACTCCCTCACAACACTGCCAATCTCACCCAGGTCTTATGGCAAGCCTTCACAAGAAAATAGACCTTCCTCTTTAGCTATGACTTTATTTGGCACATTTGTAGAGTCCTCAGTGCCTATTCAAGATGAGAAAGAGGAGACGTTTGTTAGAGACTGGATTTATAGAGAAGAGAAATACATGCACAATGAGAACTTCTCTCCCTCTCCTAAGGCTTATGGAAGAGGGTATACTTTTTTCAAATAAATGGGCTATCCCGGACATGGCCCTCTTAATCAGAGATTGGATGCTAGGTCCGAACCTCTTGATTATGCTCTTTTTGGACGCAAGTCTAAGAAGACGGTTGGCCTAGGATTCATGAATCACAACAAGCACACTACTCCTATCCTTGATAAGTTAGATAGTGAATATGAACCTGAATACGTACCTAATTTGACAAATTAGAAAGACATGTGTTGATATTGGGTCCCTTCTACTAATCTCCTTTGGGGAGATTCAGATATTCCAGTCACTCATGAGTCAGTTGCAACTTTAGAACAAGATGAATCAAATGTAGAAGATCCTTTTAGAGAATGTCAACAAAAGAATCTTTTCTGTTTAATGGAAAGAGAAGGTGTTACCTTTGATAACACTAGACCTTCTATATCAAGATGTCTCAAACCCTCATGGTGTAAGCATCCTAGTCGTAGTTCAGACACAAGTTCATATGAGTATGAATGTGACTCCTTCTCAGAGCCTTCCACAGTTTACATGGATGTTGATGTCATCCACACTTATAGTTCTCAACCCAAGGTAGCTGATGAGTCACGTGTAGGATTAGAGGATTTAAACCTACATGTTTCCTTAGTGGACGATTCTTCACTTGTTAGGATGAATCCTGATTTGGGTAGCTTAGAAGGATACTTGACAGACTCTAACTCTTCGATCACTAGAGATGATATCATTCACATTTACAACCTTGAACCAATCATTGACTTACCCTTTGTTTATCCTGACCTCATCAATTAGTCCCAACGCTATTAAGAACCTGAGCTCTTAACATTTCAAAATGATTATGAGATAGCTTATTACTTAAATGCTATTGAACCTGTAGTCTCTTCCACCAGTGAACTAGCTACCAGCATGACCAAGCCAGACATCAAGTACCTTAGTCAAAATAAAAAGAAAATCAAATCAAAAGAATAGGAGTTCTGATGGTGAAAACTACTATGTGGCAGTGTCAGAACCGAAAAAAAAGAAAAGAAATGGTGTATCCAAGGGTGAAAACCTCTTTGAGGTGCCTAAGGATGAGGTACTTGATCATCTCCCTAGATAATTTCAAGATAGATCTTCGGTGCTTATTGAACCAACACAAGCATTCAATTTGGATACAAATGAGGCTTTGTATATCGTACACTTGGCTGAATCCTTGTCACCACAAGAAAAAGAAGCCTACACTAAGTTCTTACAGAAAAAGAAGATCAACTTTGCATTGAATTATTTAGATATGCCAGGGTTGGACACTAATCTTATCATGCATCACTTGTCCATAGCTCCAGGTGTCAAACCAGTTAAACAAAATTTGAGAAAGATGCATCCTCACATAGCCCTTCTAGTCAAAGAAGAATTATAAAAACTCCTTGGTGCAGTATTCATAAGAGCTATTGCCTATGCTGAATGGATATCAAACATTGTTTCAGTTTCCAAACATGACAAATCCATTTGATTTTCCACATATTTTAGAGATGTCAATAGAGCATGCCCAAAGGATGACTTTCCACTTCCCAATATAGACATGATAGTGGATATGACAGTGGGTTATGAGATTTATTCCTCGATGGATGGTTTTTTTGGGTACAATCAGACTAAGATAGCTCCTGAAGATCAAGAAAAGACTACATTCACGTGTGCATGGGGTATCTATTATTGGAACGTTATGCCTTTCAGATTAAAAAATGTAGGATCCACCTATCAATGAGCTATGACAACCATTTTTCATGACATGACACATAAAAACATGGAAGATTATGTGGATGACACCTTGGCCAAGTCTCAGAAGAGAGATACACACTTAGACAATTTAGAAGTCATTCTAGATTGCATGGAACAATTTCAACTAAGGTTAAATCCTAAAAAGTGTGCATTTGGAGTCACCTCTGGAAAACCGCTAGGATTCATCATTTCAGCAAGAGGAATAGAGGTAAACCCTAAAAAAGTATAAGAAATCATAGATATGCCACCTCCTAGAAACATTAGTCAAATGAGGAGTCTTCAAGGATGTCTTCAATCCATAAGGAGATTCATTTCACAGTTGGCAAATAGAGCTTAGCCTTTCAACAAGAACTTACACAAGGGAGTCAAATGTGTTTGGAATGAGGATTGTCAAAAGAGCATAGATCAAATCAAGAAATACTTGGCAAATCCTCCTATTTTAATGCCTCTTATCCCAGGGAAACCACTTATTCTATACATTTCAGTGATAGAATCTTCCTTGGGGGCATTACTAGCTCAACTTTATGAACATGGGAAAGAAAGAGAAATATACTACATTAGCCGCACTCTTGTTTCATATGAGGTTAACTACACCAGCATTGAGAAATCTTGCCTTGCAGTGTGTTTTCTTCCCAAAAGTTGTGACATTACATGCTTGTGCACACTATACACCTCATAGAAAAAATAGATCCACTCAAGTATTTTCTAGGTAAGGCTGCCCTCATAGGTAGACTTGCTAAATGGATGATGATACTTTCAGAATTTGACATAGAGTACATTGAGCGTAAAGCAATCAAAGGACAAGCCATAGCAGATCAATTGGCTGATTTCCCATTGCAAGATACTGCACCTATTCAAGTTGACTTCCCAGATGAGCACCTCATGTATATGAGTGAAAGAACATGTTCTTTGATGGATCCTTTATGCAAAAATGGTTCAGGAGCTAGTATGTTGTTTGTTTCTCCTCATGGGTACACGATTCCCAAGTCTTACAAGTTATTTTTCCCATGTACAAACAACATTTCTGAGTATGAAGCTTTAACAAATGGACTTAAGATGGCCATAGAAATGAGAATCATAAAGTTACACATCTATGGGGATTCACAACTGATAATCAACCAAGTTAATGATGAATATCAAACAAAAAATGAGAAACTAGTACCTTACAAGCAAATGGTTGATTCCTTGAAATGATACTTCACCTTTTTCATGTTTCAAAAAATCCCTAGAGAAGAAAACAAAGTAGTTAATGCTATGGCTACACTTGCTTCACTCCTTCAATTAGAGCAACATGAATCCAGATTTGAATTCTTGGTGGAAGAGCTACATCACCCTATCTATGACTCCCAAGAAATTCAAGTCATTTGTACCCTCATTGGTCATGAGTAATCCCACTATGGTGCCATTTACTCATACCCTTGTGATGGTATTATTTTCTGAAACCTTTAACCGATCTGAACACAGAAACCTTACCCGAAATGCCTCTCGACATTCCCTTATCTCTAGTGATTTGTATAGGAGGGGTCTAGATGGAACACTTATTAGATGCTTAAAAAATGAATAATCTAACCAAGCGTTAGTTGACATCCATGGGGGCATCTGTGGGGGACATTCCAATGGTCATTCCATGGCCTGAAGGTTGCTTAGGGTGGGGTACTATTGGCCTCCGATGCAGATTGACGCAGTAGATTTTGCAAAGTCATGTGAAAAGTGTTAAAAACATGGTGACCTGATACATGCTCCAGGTAGGGAGCTCATTCCTTCTATATCTCATTGGCCATTTCAGCACTGGGCCTTTGATCTTGTTGGGTAGATTCATCCCAACTCATCAAGTGGACACAATTTTATTATCATTGCTACTGATTACTTCACTAAATGGGCAGAAGCTGTCCCACTTTCTGTTGCCTCGGGCAAGATAGTTTCTCTATTCATTTTGAACCATATCATCTGTCGATATGGATTTCCTTCCAAGATTATCACTGACAACGTAGGCTAGTTCAAAAATAAGGACCTTAAACAACTCTGGAAGAAATTCAAGATTAAACAACATTGGTCCTCCATTTACTTCCTACAAGGAAATGGTCAAGTAGAGGCATCAAACAAAACCATTCTTAAAATCTTACATAGAAAAGTCTGTAAGAATGGTAGAGATTTGCACTTACAGATAAATCTAGCTTTGTGAGCCTATAGAATGAATATTCATACTCCTACTGGACCTACACTTTTTTCCCTTTCATATGGCACTAAAGCGTTGAGATTCCTTCACTTAGAGTTTCCCTCAAAGGTCTAGTTATAGAAGAAGACTACCGCGCCATGAGACTTCAAGAGTTAGAACTTCTAAATGAAAAATTTCAAGCATCATTTGACCATATGAGAGTTTATCAAAAGCGCATGTCCAAATCCTTCAACAAAAAGGTTCACTCTAGAGAATTCCAAGTGGAAGATCTTGTCCTACGTGAAAATCCTAAGAATCAACAGCATAGAGATCAAAAGGGCAAATTTGAACCTAATTGGCTTGGACCTTACATCATCACAGCAGCTTTTGGGTCAAGTGCTTATTTACTATCTACAACAGAGGGAGAGCAACTCCCTAATCCTATCAATGTCTTGCACCTCAATAAGTTCTATCCATGATGCCCATTCTTTCTAGGGGCACCATTTGTACATACTTATTAATCCTAAAAAAATCCAAAAAAATGATATTTTGTCAAAAATTCTAAAAATCAAAAAATGTCCTGAAAAAATGATCTTAGTGAAAACCTAGCAATAGGCGCTTTGATGTATCTCCAAAAAACTTATATATTCCAAAAATACAAAAAAAAATCAAAAAATTTAAAAATTCAAAAAAAATAGAAAAAGTTCCTTGGTGAAAACCTAGAAACAAGCTCTACTTGAGGCCTTTGCACCCCTGTTTCTTAGCGCATGTCCTCAACACTTAGCCTTTCTCCATCATGCCTTGTCCTTGTTGCCTTGGTTTGGAATTGGTCTTTTTCTTTGTCTAGGGGGCATAACTGTGTTAGCTTTTCTCTCTTAGATGCATTAGTCTTTAGGACGCCTCACAAACGGTGTTTTTCAACACCAACCCAACTGTATTTTTCAATACAACCCCTGACATCAAGTGTTTTTCAACACTTATCAATTTGGTCTTACCCAGTTTTGTCATGTGATCTTACCTACTTGCAAGCATTTGATCCTTATCCTCGGAACTCAATATTAGTTAACACACTTAAATTTTTAAACACAACACTAAATGCTTGAGCTATGTCATGATCTTTTCTTTATGTGCTGACTGTTATTGATTTTTGTTGAGTGTCCTTGTCTAATAAGTCTCTCCAAGATGCATAGCTAGAGGACTTGGAGCATGGGGCATGTTTTTATTTGCTTTCTACTTGTGGGTGTGGTCATGAAACTCTTGAGTGTCTCTTGTTTTTCCCTTGAAACACTTAGGAGATTCGAGGCATTATCCTTGACTATTTTTTTGCACAACCATTCTTCTGGTCATCTTGACATCTATGCCTTAATGTGAGTGTGGTTTTGCTACATTAAATTGGGTAAGATAACATCGAATTCATCTTGACCTTTATGTCTTTGATGCTTATGTTAGAATCTTTCCACATTCCAATCCGATATAAATCACATTCATATCTTCATATTTGCGCTTGTGACTGGTGATGATTGTGTGATTTTTCGATGTCCATTAATAATGGCCCAATGATGAAAATAAGTTCATTAACATTCTCTAATGAATGATGAACACAAAATCCTATGTTACAGTTTCTCTATTGCAAGTATACCTTTTCATTTTCATGTAGCTTTCATTGTTAGACTTCATGTTAATTTGCATTTTTAGGCTGCATTATGAGTTTGAGAGGGTTTTTTCCTTCATCTTGCGTGTGGACTTTTAATCAACTATGGTCATGTTTTGATCTTTATTTCCTTATCTTATTTCATGATCTCAATCAAAATTTACTATCTTAAACAATTGATTTATTTTGGGGCATTCTCTTTCTTAAGGCAAATTCTCTTTCTTCTCTCCATTTCTTTCCACCTTTTCCAAACTTCTATCTTCCATTTGCTTTCACCCCACTTCTTTTCTTCTAATTCAACCTAGGGGCATAATCTTTCATGCTTGATGATCTACCTTGGTTCTGTGATCCTTATATCTTTCATCTTACATCAAGACCTTATCTTTAGTTCAATTTGTTGTTTCTCATCTATCTCATTTCAATTTCGATCACGAGGGGCAGTACCTATCAAACTTCAATCCTTGATTCTGATTTATCAATCCTATCAATTTCTCCACTTGGGGAAACCTTGCTTAAGATTCTTATCTTGGACATGTCAATTACCTATTTACAGGGGTGTTAACCTTGTCTTTTTCAAATAGCTTATCTTTGTCCTGATGTGTTCATGTCCGTCGATCACACATTTGGGTTGTTTTGTGATCCCAAATCGATCTCACACTTCAACTACATTCTTTGACTACATGTGTTCCCATAAAGATTACACATTAGTCAAAGAGGGGCAAATGTATGCACCCTAAAATGGTCACCTAGACTATGGGCCCCCATTCTTCAATTTATCAAATGACAGAATCAATTTATAAAATTCTTGAATCAATGCCTTGCAGCATTTTCAATTCAAATCAATTTCCTTGATCAAATCGTAATTAATTCAATTATTTCAATATTTCCTAAGGTTTGATAATTTTATCAATAATCTTATTTAATTAAAAGAAAATTCCCCTTTTAATTAAATAAAATGATCTTATTTAATTAAAAGAAAATCCCTTTTTATTAAATAAAATAATCTTATTTAATTAAAAAAAAATCTCTCTTTTAATTAAATAATCTTATTTTATTTAATTAAAATCTCTTTTTTTAAATTAAATAATCTTATTTAATTAAAAGAAAAAATCCATCTTCTAATTAAATAAATAAAATACCCACTTAAAGCTCTCTTTTTGATGAAAAAAAAGGAAATAAATAAAACTCCTTTTTCTCCACACATATTCCTAAGTGGTGGGCTTTTTCCTCTCACTTTCCTTTTAGAGATTTATCCCACATTTCTCTTGAGGATGCATTCCTCTCCACACTTTCCTTTATAAGTAGCCCTCTCCTTCTCATTTGGGAGATATCAAGTTTTCATGTTATTGTTATGTTGCAGGTTTGGAGAGTAATTTTGGAGGAGAGTTTGAGCATTTAAGCTTGAACCATGCAACTTCTCTTCTTCTTGTCTTCTTCTCTCATGCATCCATGGAAATCCATTTAGAGTAGATTCATGTTAATTTAGATTCATATTTCTTTTCAATAGATTAATCTTGCATATTTCCTTTATAGATTAGTTTGCATATTTCCTTTCATGCATCGTTATCATATAGAATAGCTTTCATTTTCATTTGCAATGCATCTTTGATGATCATGGAGACTATCATTCTTTCTCTTCCTCTTTGAATCTATCATTTCATGATGTACTTGCATGGGCATAAACTAGTTCTAAACTAAGGGCCTTCGTCACAAACCCTTGCACTCCATGAATAGGGAGCTATGAGTCACCATTTGAGACCTCATTCTTGAGCAATCTTGAATACAATGACTCGTAGAAGTGTGTCAACATTTTAGCACACACATTGATATTTTGGTTTACACATTATTGAAATTGGATTGGTCGGTTAACACTAAGTTTATTTGCTGCTACTCGGTAAAGTCTGGCAAAGATAAACAGTATATCTTACTGAGAAGTTTATATTTGTTAAGATTATTTATGGCATACATCTTGATGAAATTGGGACTGTAAGATAACTGAAGGCATTATATTTGATAGATAATTTTTTGGTTGGATCTTTTGGAATAATTGTTAAGGCCACTGATTCAACCCCCGCCCCCTCCTCAGTTATTCTAACATTATACACTACTTTTTAATTTTTGTATTGGTTGTTGTGGAGGTAGAAATACCAAAGTAGGGATTTGACTCATATGAATCCCTAAATATTTTTTTTTAATTTGTGTTTGAATGTATTATGAGGAAACTCAACTCCACAAAGGTTTGCAAATGTTTTCTTGTATATTTCTATTGATCATTTAAATCATATTAGTTAGTTTAATTCTTTATAATTTCACTGTATGATATTGTTGGTGCTTTTTCCATTCTAGCTTTGTAAATTAGGTGAATAACAAGATTATGTTTTTACAACTTTTAGATATTGTTTTCTTGTATATTTATATTGATCATTTAAATCATATTATTTAGTTTAATTCTTTATAATTTCACTGTATGATAGTGTTGGTGCTTTTTCCATTTCTAGCTTTATAGATTAGGTGAATAGAAAGACTAGATTTTTGCATTTTTTAGACATTCGTTTGCATTCTATTTGTACAAACAATAATGCAACATGTAGCTATCCATGCAACACACTAGTATCCGAGGTAGTAACTTCCACATCTTGGTGCCAATTTCTCATTTTCATTCACTTCTAAGCTTTGCAATCCACTTTTATAAATTATTAATTTTTTTCCAAAAAAAGCATTTTTACCAATTTATTTCTATTATTCTTGCTAATTAAAACTCTTTCATTTAAAACAAGTTTTGACATTTTACTTTTAATAATGGAAAATTAGTTTCAATTGTATTGTATAAGTAAGAAAAATCATTTGGCTAATACATTTAAGCTAAATTGTCATTTTCCTCTTCTACACTAAGCTAAATTGGCTAATACATTTAAGCTAGGGATGAGAACTAGAAGTTCATATGTGTTGGGCATAGGGGCATAGCCCAAGGTGAATTGAATTTGTGTAACTTATCTCTTGTAATAGAGCACGGTATCTAATGAAGTGATGTAGATCTATAAAATATTGATTTAAAAATATACAATCTTCGCAATAAACCCACATTGTAAATAAAAATCCAACATATTCTAGAATTTGTATCCCCCATTGTGGGTGTGTCAAAATTTACCTTGTGGAATACAACTGAAGTCATTGATTGCTATTTGTGGGTAATAATTTGAGTTAATAAATAACAAAAAAAAATGAATTATTTTCGATTCAAATTTGTGGTTTTTGAAAATCAATTGATAAATTGAACAATAATTTTTTTATTTTTCAAATCACTCTCTAATTCACTAGAGAAGAACAACATTGTCTACCATAATGCAAAAATTTGATATGGAGAACCATATTTTTATTTGAATATTTTTCCATTCAAATATTTAGTTTCATAACAACTTTTTCTGCCAATATGCACAATTTGACATAGAAATTATATTTTTTTCAAAAAAAATGCATCAATGTTCTATGAAAATTAATGCAATCAATGAATATTTGCCAAGGTTGTATAGAATTTTTAGAGACTTTTTCTAAAATTTTTGACTTGCTTGAATATAAAATCATACATGTTTTTGGTTCTCACTCTTCATAATTTATAGTGGTCTTTTAAAATGGATACCAACACTAGTGCGTGTTTAGTAGATGTTGTCTTGTTGCAGTAATCACATTTGTTATCATTCATAAATTTTACTCCAACATGAGGACATCTAGTATCTTATAAACAACTATAGGAACTTGTTCAAACAATTAAGAAATAGGAACATAATTTGTTGGCAAAAACTATTGTGCATACCAACCACCAACAACTAGAATTTTTTCATGCACAAAATAAGCTATAGTAGGCCATAAATAACAAATAGAAGGAATTTTGCAACAATTTTATTTGGTGATCAGCTACAGAAAGAGAAGTACAAACACGTTGGTGAATATATTATCTAGGGTGCCTATTTCAAATTCAATTCCAACCTTGTCCATGGTTACTCTACTCAATTTTTTTTACTGAAGAAGCCTATGGAGAGGAATGTGATTGTGGCTTTGATTTTGAGGGAGATATTAATAGAAAACCAAATAAACTGCTAAGAGAATATGATTATTACCAAAAAGATGGGTTTCTCTCAAAGTTGAGAGTGTAACAAGGGTAAAATATTTAGATAAGTATACTTGCAACAACATAAATTAGTTCCAACCACAAGATCTAGATTATTGCAAAAAATGTACTCCTATTCAAGAGAGAAATGACATAATTCAATGAATATAAAAAAATAATTTAAATGAATATGCAAGAATCAAACCAATAAATCCTCGCTTGTCTTTTCTCCTTCTCTTTGCAATTGTAAGCTCTCAAATTTTCTCCAATTATGATAACATGAGAATTCAAAAATTGTGGTTGTAAATAATCAAGAATTACCTTCATTATATAGATTTTTCCTTGGATTTCAAGAGACGCTTTTGATTGATTGATAATAAATAGCTAAGACTGATTTGGACTAGACTTGATTAAATAGATTACTCAAACTAATTAAGATTTAATTGGCTTATTGGTAGAGTAGATTGTTAGAAGACTAAATAGATTGATTAGATGACTGATTAGATTGCGTTGTTAAGATAATTGTTTAACCAGATAACAGAAATGATTGGAGAGAAGAATGATTTGATTGATTAGTTAGGAAAATTGATTGGATAGATGACAAAAAAGATTGATTAGTCAAACTGAAAGTCAGTATTAGTCTTGGAGGTGGAACTAGAAGAATAATTACTATTAAATAAATTCAAAACTTATTTAATTGTGCATGATTAGAAATAAATAAATTACATAATTTTATTATTTTAGAAGACTTTTTTTTGTTAAAAGTGGTAATATACTACGAAATTGTTATTTTATTAAAAAAAAATTAACATTCCTG
Source organism: Thuja plicata (assembly GCA_018584345.1). Classification (NCBI taxonomy): domain Eukaryota; kingdom Viridiplantae; phylum Streptophyta; class Pinopsida; order Cupressales; family Cupressaceae; genus Thuja; species Thuja plicata. Next base: position 1,364,349 of record MU224966.1, read on the forward strand.
GTTCAACGAGCACTGGTAGGAAAGAAACAGGTAAAGAAAACCTTTGGTCTTGCTCCAAAACATAAAAACAAGTCACAAAGATAATATAACTTATTTAGAACCCCACAAGGATGTTATAGAAATCATTTTCTTGCCCCCAACCCCCACAAGAAAACCCTGAAGCCCAACTTATAAGCCCATCAGGAACAAAACTAAAAAACCCCAGAGATATTACAAAGAATGAACCAGAAAACCTGAAAAATCCACTATAATCAGAAGGGGTCCAACACCATGAATTCATGTAAGACATCAAGGGATTATGCACCCAAAGCAATGCACCTTCAAAGAGAACAATTCTACCTTTGGATAAAACCCATATTAGTAACACTGATATAGTATGAGAGATTAGGGAAAGAAAACTAGAATTATATATAACATAAAGATATGAAAGCCAAACAGATGAAGAAATCACCACATATTACAAAATAAATGGAGAATATACATTTACATGTGCCAAAATAAAGCTTTGAATATGATGCCATGTGTAAGATGAATAATGGTGATCAAATGGAATAGGGTGACAAATCCGATCAATCACATAGAAAATTATCACAACCATATTTCCATTTGAAGGAATGACGTACCCCAATAGGACATGAATCCACTCATTCAAATGACTAAATGGATAGCTCGACCACAAATTCACTGGAAAAAGATGACCATCCCCATTGGCATGACTCCATTCAGACAAAAGAAAATATGGAATTAAAATTTTACTACATCCCATTGACCATTTTGAACACAAGGGAATTTTCACCACTAAATGCTAGAAGGAAAGCTAAAATGTGTTACTCCAAAGCAAAATATAAACCACACAACCAAAGGGAGATGGCCCAACTAAACTCGGGCCATGTTTTAAGATAAAAAACCATAATGTTTCCACCAAAATGCACTCAAGTATAAATTGATTGAGATGTTCTCATGAACAAGAGGTCAGAAACCAAAACTTTAACCACAAATTATATTAAAAAAGAACCGGTTCTACATTATGAGTACCTTTGGAATAGAGAATTGACAAACCAATAAGGTGAATTCTCAGTAATTTTTAAATATATTCACACTTATTTAGCCACATTAAGTATTAGCACATGTTCGTATTAATATTAACTGGTCAAAGCACAAAAACAATCATATGCTTACACATACGCTTCCCAAAAATCTCACTGAATCATCCCGAAAGAAGACAATAGCTAAGTGCAGAAATATTATCAAATATCATGTGACATACAAAACAAAGTATTACGTATGATCAAATTTCCAATTCACTGCCCCATTTTTCAAACCATGACAGGAACCCAAGAGGTACATTCTCATAACCAAACACACACATCCATACCACACAACCAAAGGGCCACTGGAGTGAGTAAAGAAAGAAAAATTTCTATGTGCATCTATAAGTATAAGAATCAAATTATGTAGGATTGGTTTGATCAATCTAATGTATAATGTGTTGTAAAATAACATGTTCAAGTATAGCCTTTACTATTGCATGCAAAATATTATCGAGGCAAAAATAATTAAAAGATAAGCGTAGGAAACCATAACCAAATCATTCAAACCTCATGGACATATCAATAGGATAGTTGTACAGCAAACTAGTATTGATCAACATCATTTGAGTGAAACAAAAATTATATATAGATCCATCTGAATAAATGAGACTTATCAAAAGGCCCTGAATCGACCATCAATAAATATATGGAGTTTTTAATCAGAGTGGATAGAGCCAGTCCAATTGACAAATTCCATTCATACACATAAATCCATGATGTGGGAATATAATCTGAATCACACATATACATGGACATAAATAACCACCTTTCTACTCCAAATCAATCCAACTAATATAAGATTGAATCCAACCAAAGAAAATCTCAAAGTGGAGAACCCCAAAAACCATAATGTGTGACATACATGAGACGTAAAAAAGAACAATTGAGAATATCATTAATCAACATGGTAAGTTAGCCTCAAACAGCAGCATCAATATTATACCAAATGTGACAAAGAAATCATATCCACTTCCTAAAGCAGGAATGGATCATCAATATATTTATTTGCCAAAAAATCTGCCAACCTATTTGCTTCTCTAAAACAATAGTTGAATTTGAATGTTTGGGAAAATGTCAAGTTGTTAAGGACTAAGTCCAATCTATAACTTAAATTCTATGAGTAAGCCTCTCTAGAGGAAACTATGTTATGGATAACCATTGAGTCTCCTTCAACAATGAGGCTAGATATATTGATAGAGGCTGCAAGAGACAGCCCAAAGAGAAGGGCCTCAATCTCCGCAACATTATTGGATTCTGGAGGAAGCTTTTTGAAAATAGCTATGATGATATTACCTTCTGAATTTCTCATAACAACCCCAGCTCCATAAAATGTCTGGATTCCCCCTAAAGACTCCATCATAGTTTATTTTTATAAAACCAAGTGGAGGGGTAGACCAAGTAACTGATGAACGAGAAGAGGAAGGTGTACTGGAAGAATGGCAACCATGTGGTGGAAGGGATTGGAGAAAATTCCAATTATCATGAATAAAGAAATCCCACTTAGTAAAAAAAAATTTGGCCTTGATCAATTTAAAACAATATGTGTAATGACCTAAAAGTGGTCACCTAAACCCTAGACCCCTAATCTTAATTGTTTACCAAGAAACCCTAATCTTGATAATTCTAAGTCCTAAACCAAACAGGCAATTTATCAAATTCAAGCTGATCTGACCTGAATCCTAGGTCCTAATTAATCACCGTACTTGATTAATTAATTAATTCCTAAAAATACAATACATTGGCAAATAAACCTTAAGTTAATTATTTAATTGATATTGTAATATAGTAATTAAATAAAATTGCTAAATTGTCAATAAAATCCAAAAAGAAATTAAATTAATTAAATTAAAAAAAAATATGTGCATTTAAAATCATTTAAATATTTAAAAATGCATATGATGTCGTCAATTTCAGTTAACTGATTCTTGAATTGGAAACAAATAAGTTTTATTCAGTTAACTTATTCTTATCTTTTTCTCATTTTGGAAACAAAGTTGTTAACTGAAAACTAATTTTGGAAGTTACCAAAATAATTGACTAGTCAGTTCAGTCAAGTGACTCTCTTGACCAATCATCTTCTTTGCACATGGATTGTGCTTCCTCGGATTGAATCTTGTCCACTCTTTGGTTTTCAATCTCAATCGTCGATTCAACAGAGATTTCTATAAAAGAGAACCTATTTTCCTTCACAAAGGACCTAGATTTTATTTATCGTTATTATACTATTTTTAGCATACAAGCATTCAAGCATTTTGCATTCTTAGTTTCAATTACGTATTTTTGTTAATTTTTTTAGTTGCATACAAACTCCATAATCTAGAGCACTTTCAATTTGGGATTTTAAAAAGAACAATCAAATTCAATTTGGTGCTTTAAAATCAATCTAATTAGCTTTGAATCAATCTTGCATTTTCATACTAGATTAATCATTTATCTTCTTTAAATCGTTCATTTAGAACAGGTGTAGTCACTGAACTTTGCGATGACCTGAGAGCAAAGTTCAAACTCCTGCCTACTAGAAGGCAATGAGTTAGTTTCGGTTACCTTAATTGGTTTTGTATCTTTATTTTCATGTTTTGATTAACTAACCATGCAATGATTCATTGAAGTGTGTGTTTGCAGCTTGCAGGTACTTTGACACTTTTCACACGCATATTTCAAAAACACCAAAATGATCAAAACAAACAACGAAACAATCAATGATTCAAAAACTACACTTTTTAGGTGTTAAATTGCACATGCTCATACGAGATCTCTGTATCCAGTGTCAAAATTTTGGAAATCTGTCAATTTTCTATCCAATTCTATCTTCCATCATGTTGGTTCTGTCCATATTTCTCAAATCTGTGCTTTCACAACATTACTACTAATTTGTCTTTGACTGCAATCGGTTGACAATCTAACCCCTTGTGCTATTCTAAAATATGAGTCTATTGTGCTAGTTCAATGACCAGTATTCTATCAATTTGATTGTCTTTTGTCTGTGTTGTCCTTACTCTAAGTTGTGAGTGTGGGTTCGTTAATCTTGACTCAAGATCGGGGTCTTTGTCTCTCCTTCTCAATTGGACGTTATCCTATTTTGTCACCATCATTGGTCTTGGAATTAATCAACATGTCAAGTTTTACTTCAACACATCAGGACAACCTTACAATGTCTAAAAGAAAATGGGCTAAGTCTTATGGTCCTAATAACGACAAAGAACAGATTCTTATGGAAGCTATATCAAAACATATTCAAACTTTGAAATCTGAAATCCAGGAATTAAGGGGGAGAATGGATACTCCATCCAACAAGTCCTCATCGAGTTGTCCTTTTCTATTAGATCATGATTCATGCATCTCTCCACTTCCTTCCAACATGGAGATATCTTGGTATGTCAAACCTATCTTTGATCAAGAGAGTGGCTCCAAAGCCCTAAAAGATACTAAAAACACCAGGAAGTCTCCCTCCAAAGGGGTTAGTAACCTCATGAAAGAAAAACCTTGGGTCAAACGCAAGAGGGACTTCATTCCTTTGGGACAATCTTATGAATCAACATTGGAAGAACTTCTTGAGCATAACCTCATCACATTGCCTCAAGTCACATCATGTGGATTGACATTCTTGAGTACATATTGTACATATCATCAACATAATGATCATAAAACTTCATCTTGCATGGATTTGAAACATAAAATCCAATATCTCATAGATGACGGCATAATCGAAGTAGAAAATCCTAATGATTCATCTAATATCAAGCATGATCAATATCATAAATCCATGTCTAGAAATGGTTCTTATATCAAATCTACTTCTTCCACCATTCCTCCATCTCCTAAAGCTTCACAACCAGCCACACCATCTCTATCAAGAACTGAGCCTAATGATGAATATATATACCCTCAAGGACTACCTCTAAAAGAAACCCAAGCTAGTTTGCATTCTGCTACAAATCTATACCATTCTCCAATGATTCTAGATCCTAAGATATCAAGTGCTTCAACAACTATCAGGCCTATTCCAAATGATTTTCCATCGGCTTGTCAAGAATCCCATATGCAGATCAAAACTCCTACCTCATCCTTAGAAGTGGCTCCATGTCAAGAGGGTGATCCCAAGTGTGAAGAAACAAATATCAGTAATGATCAAGGTAAATTCATTATCTAATCCCTACCAACATTTGACAAAGGTCTCATATCCCTAGATTTTGAGGATGGTCCTCTCATATATTTTCATTTATTCCAAGAAGATATCCCTCCACCTCAAGAGCTACATAGCTCTCCACCTCCCAAGCAAGATCAATATATCCTTTCCACCATCTCTAATGAGCCTATTGAAAATTAAGAGAAAAGTACCCTTTGTACACCATCTAAAGATCCTTTTCAAGATCAGAGTATCCCATCATCCCCTTGTCATATTCTTCCATATCCAAAAACCATCATTCCTTAAAATCCCTTGCAGAACAATAAAACCCCTCAAGCTTTAGATGCTCCTATCAAACCTACTCACGCACCTATTGATATAAAGATGAATTATAAAGAGAAGAACCTTGGTCATGCAACTCACTCTAAAGATGTTAATATCTCTTCCACACCTTATCTCCCTTCATTTTCACATAAGGATCATCCTTCTCCATCCTCCAAGTCCATTCTTGGTCCTTATATCCCAAAGCTAAAACCATCAAACCTTCCATCTATATTGGGTCCTTATATCCCTCTATCCACCATGCCTATAACTACTAGCTTGTCATCCACTTACCATATCCCCTATCAAGATCAACAAATACATGTATCCTTGACCCCTCCTTATCAACCAATCCATATAAACCATTCATATCATCCCTATGCATCCATAGCTCCCAAGTCTTTTGGAAGCAATTTGGATGTACAACAAAAAAATCACAAATACAAGAATCCACTTGGATATGAAGATCACTATGTCTGGTCTAATTGACATGTGATTACAAATAAAATGGAAATATTCAAGAGACCACAAGGGTCCACTAAGCCAAGAAGAAAATCAAATAAAATATAGGTTCCTAAATCCATCATGGAGGAATTGTGTTCTAAATCATCCAAAAGTAAAGTAAAATCAAAAGTTATTTGGATTCCCAAGTCTCTCTTAAAAGATTTGAACAAAAAGGGAAAATTAGAGTTGGCATCCAAGCTTCTAAAGTCTTTCACTTCATCTCCATCTAAACATCTCCTATATTCTAACTCTATTTTGGGTCCTCATGTCCCAAAATCCATTACCTTGAATACTTCACCCCCTTCTCCATCCATCTTGGGTCCTCATGTACCAAGATCCATATCCACTCATACATCAAAGCCTCAAGCTATTCCGTCCATTTTCCTCCATTCATCCACTACCCTTCAAGGGGTGTGTTAATATTGATCTTATCACCATTTCCATCTACCTCTACACAAACCTTTCAATACCCTATCCAATATCCCGCACCTACCACCTACCCATCCATCCCATATCCTTCCATTCCTCTTATCAAATCCATAACATAAATCCTTGGCTACCATCTCCCTTATCATCCATTTCATTCCCTACCATAACCCTATCAACATCTTTGAGCATACTTTTAGTGGCCCTGGCCCATCATAGCATATCTTTCAAAGGAGCACTATCTAAAGAGCAAGAGACTTAAAGTTTCTCCATAAAATCAAAAAGTACAAAAAAAAAAGAACGAAAAAAATTTCCTTGGTGAAAACCTGGTAAACAGGCACCTTGGTAGCAAAAGAAAAGAGAAATAAATTTTTCCTATGGTGAAAACCACTTCTTTTGGCACCTTGGATAAGTACCATGATGAAAACCTGGCAAACATGCATCATGCATAATTCCTCCTACTTGCACTCTTCACTTGGGGGCAAGTTCCTTTTATGTCATCTTATCCATCATATCTTACATCCAGCTAGCCCGTTAGCATCCATGTGCCTTTTGGTGATCTTGACAAGGTTGAACACATCCATGACCATCATGTATCCTGAAATTCATCATCCTTTCCATCAGCCTATTCACTTTATCTCATCTATGGTACCCTATCATGATATTTCTTATCCCAAGTCAATACTCACTATCCATAAACATCCTTTGCACTAATCCCAAATCATTCACTTATACCTCCATCACCCCTTAACCTGATCGTGTTATCCCATCACTATCCTATCCAAAATTAACCCCTTGGTCTTAATCAAAGAGAAGAAAATAAAATCTAAAATATTTTCTCAAAAAAAACTTCTTGAAATGTCCATTATTTTGTACCACATGCTTTTCATGACATCAGGTTATTATCCTATATGATATCCAACACCACTCCATGAGCCTACATTGTGGTATTACTTTTCCCTAGCTTGGGTAATCTTGAGGAGACTATCCTTGAGGGTTGCATTCACCCTCTTCATCCATCATTGTCTATTCGCCTCATCCATCAACTTTCTAATCCATCTGTAATGTTCTACACCTTGCTAGACATTGGAGGCAAACCAATGTGATCTTTCTTGAGAATGAGTAATCTCTAAAAATACAAAAAAAAAATGAAAAAGAAGAAAAAGTGCCTTAGTGAAAACTTGGTAAACAGGCACCATGGTAGAAAAAATAAAATCTCTGCCAAGTAGGTGAAAAATTGGTAAACAGATTCCTCTTGTACTCAGCACTCCATCTCTCAATGCTCAATCTTGGCGATCCTTTGCTTCCATTTGTACATAAGCTTTCACTTACTTTCGTGACACTTTGGTTCTTCTAAGAACCCTCCTAGCTTGAAACCGATCCAGATTCATAGTTTGGGGGTAATCTTATTGGCTTTTTCCTGGCACTATGAGTCAAGTCATTTATCATCAATTGATGTTTATTACCAGGGGGCACAGGTCCCAAAAATTGATTTCATCTTTGGTTTACACCAGAGTCAATAATCTTTTCATTTCTGAAGGACATCTCGCTATTGACGCAACAGGTGTTTCTCAACACCCTAATCAAAAATATTTCTTAATACTATCTTTGGATGCATCTGTGTTTCTCAACACACATTAGATAATGCAAATGTAAACAACAGATCAATAGAACTCAAACACATCACACTCACAAGCACGATGGTGTTTCTCAACACCTCATACATGTATACGTCCAAAAACTTTGAAACTGGCTGAAGTATGATGAACTTCTCTTTGTATGTTGTCTGTTCTCATTGATTTTCGTCAATCTTTTCTTTGCCTATTTATTTTTGGTGTGGTCCCGATGATCCTACAACATCAAATAAACTAGGTGTATGTGATAAGAGCTCCTGCATTAAGGCGGAAAATCCTCACATCCCTTGATCCTTTTTACATGTACACCAAGGTGAGGTCGGAACTATCTCCTTGACTCTTATTGCTCGGCTTGTTTACACAAGATTGCACTCGTGGTTATCTTGGCTTTGAATGCCCTGATACTGGTGGACTCTTTCAACATCAGCTAGAAACAAAATTTAGGTCATCTTGGCTTTTGTGCCTTGATGCTTACATTAGTTTCTCATATCTTATCTAATGAAACTCATATTCATATTCTTATAGTTGCAGTGGCACCAGTAAGGATTGTATCAACTCCGATGTTCCAAAAGCCTCGATGATGAAAATTTTCAAATCTAAAAGTTCAGTGACTACACCTTAGGGTGCATTCATGTTAGTCTTGCATCTGCATCTACTTGGTGTTGAATCGGCATAATATTGACATCTCTCTAATGTGAAGGATCTGAGGTTCTTATTCATTGATCTTCTCGTTGTCAAGTGGTCAAGCTGTGTGTTGATAGAGACAAGATTGAGTGCATGTGTTGATAGTTCATCTTTTACATACATGAGATGTTAGAAACATTACATTCCATTCCATAATCATAACATCCATTTCATATTGGATTATAAATCATTTCATCATTACATATCCATAAACATGATTAAAATTACATTCATACATCTATATACATCATAAAAGAACTTTAAAACATTGCATCATTGCAAGAACTATCCATACATCTAGATATCATATCACATCCAACCACTGCATCAACATCTGCATAAACATACATATTCATATATATAAAGCATAACATAAATGCGTCCATACATAGAACATCTCATAAATCGCATCACATCAACACAAGTATGAAGAAATTGAATTATATGTCTCTATATATCATCAAATGTGTTAGGGGTACATCTCAAAATATACATAAATATCATAGCAATGTCATCATAATATAAGAACAAAAATGGGTACAACATCAGAATGAATATCAATGAACTATGGATAACTCTCAACCATATCCTCAACATAAGGAATATGTGGTGGAGGTTGTGGTGGCTGAGGAGCATCATCTATGGGAGGCATGCAAGCACCCTCTGATCTAGTCATAAACAGTAAATAAGGAACCACTTGTTGTGCCACTGGTACTACTACACTATATGTGGCCACATAATATGAATTCATGCTAGTTTGCAGGGTAGCTACACGCTGATAATGATCTCTCTCAGCCTATAGAGGCTACCCGTTGGTCTCTCTTGGCCTGCACTGCGGCAACCTGTTGATCTCTATCTACTACCAGATCTAAAATGCGTTGATTGCACTCTCTGACCCTGGTTTGTGCCACAGCTACCTCTATCTAGAGAGTGTGTACTCTCTCTCAATGAGAAAATAATATCCTGGGGGGTCTGAGGTACCTATCCCTATTCTCCTTGTCCCTGTGTTGGGTCCTGCTCTCCCTGTCTGGGAGCCTATCCCTGCTCTCCCTACTCATCATGGCCCTTCTCTGCCTGGGCATCCCGACGGTGTCTGACATGTTGAGCTACCTCATCAAAAACTCTTGTGTCCTGGCCTGTCATTGGGGTATCCCGTGATCTTGATGGTATATATGTCCCTACTGATCATGATCCATGACCCTCTCCCCTCCACATCTACCCAACTGTGGGTGCTACTTTTCTTGAACTTGTCCCTGGGTCTCCACATGTTCGTCGAGGTACTATAACTTGAATCACAATGGGGATCGGATCAACCTCCTCTATCCTCGACACTCTCACCGCTGAATCTATAAATCAAGGAAATGGATGGCTAAAAAAATAATCCTAGTACTCAGGTGGCATCCCTGAATCTTCTATATCATCCTTGTAATCCTAGGTAGCTCGGACTATTCTGGTCATGTCATGTACTGCACTAGCATATACTAGTTGGGTACTTCATCCCAATTTCCCCTCATCAGAGAATTGGGCATACACTGTGAACTCTTCTGAAACAACCTGAGGGGGACCGAACTATCTCTGAACCTGAGTCACCACGAATCTCTCTACTATGTGTATGCACCCTAAAATGGCCATCTAGACTTTGGGCCCCATTTATCATTTTATCATTTTATCAATTTATCAAATTTCATAAATCAATGCTTTGGAATATTTTCTATTCAAATCAATTTCCTTGATCAAATTGTAATTAATTCAATTATTCAATTATTTCAATATTTCCTAAGGTTTGATCATTTTTATCTAATTAAAAGATTTAATTTTTCTTTTAATTAAATGAAATTTATCTTATTTAATTAAAAGATTTAATCTCCCTTTTAATTGAATAAAATTTATCTTATTTAAATAAAGTAAATTTCTCCCTTTTAATTAATTAAAATTTCTCTTATTTAATTAAATTCAATTCCTCCCATTTAATTAAATAAAATTCTTCTAATTTATTTAATTGAAAGAAAACCCCTCTTTTAATTAAATAAATAAAAATCCTCACTTAAAGCACTTTATTTGAT
>MU224966.1:1384133-1417459 GCA_018584345.1 Thuja plicata
AAATAAAAATCCCTTTTTCATCACATCTTCCTAAGTGGTGGGTTTTTACCTCTTAATCTCAACCATTGATCAATTCTTTTTGCCTCTTAATCTCAACCGTTCACTTTCCTATATAAGGAAATCTCTCTTTCTCATTTGATAATCATCAATCATCAATCAAGAAATCATCAATCATCAATCAATCATTCATATACATCTTTTTCATAGTATTGTTATGCTACAGGTTTGGAGAGCAATTTTGGAGGAGGATTTGAGCATTCAAGCTTGGATATTGCAACTTCTCTCTTCTTGTATTCTTCTTCTTGAATTCATGGTTATTCATGTAGATTAGATTCATGTTTATTTTCATAGATTAAACTTGCATTTGTATTTCCTTTCATAGATTAATCATGCATTGTTATCATTTAGATTAATTTCCCTTTCATGCATTGTAATCATATAGAGTAGATCTCATTTTCATACATTTGAATCTCTCATTTCATGGTGCACTTGCATAGGCACTAACTAGGTCAATCTGAGGGCCTTCATTTCAAACCTTTGCACTCCGTGACTAGAGAGCTATGGATTGATATTTGAGGCCTCATTCTTGAGCAACCTTGGATGGAATGATTCATAGAAGTGTGTCAACATTTTAGCACACACTACGCTAGCAGTCCGCTCAATCAGTGGACATCTTATATAGATCTCCCTACTCTGTCGGGCCCAATCACCCCATGTCTATGTCCCCCTATATGATCATCATGTCACAGCTATGATATCATCTAACTAGCGGCGCCAATATCCTGTCTGGCCTAGATGGGGCTATGTCACATATCCTACATATCTAAAAATATAGTGTTGCCATCCTGTTGGGCATCATCTACTACTGGTCGACATACTAGGAGATGCCACCATGCCCAAATCTATAGTACCAATACCCCTTTTGTATGTCTCTTGGCCTCGTGATAGACAACCTCATGTAGCTCATGGTATATATGAGCTAATAAGAAAGCCCCCCATGCGAGCTTCGTTGGCCTCTCCAGTAGCTCTTCTAATACCAATCCCCATCCAGTCCGAAGTCCATGTTTTCCTCTATCAGGCATGAGGATACATCCTATAATAGCCTCCAAGAAACAGGCTAGTGGGTATTGTGTTGAATACTAGGTCATCATACTGTCCCAGGTAATCCATCGATCCAGGATGGTATCATCCTGAAATACTCTTTGTAAGGCAAGCCGCCCTGAATAATGGGCCGCCTCAAATCTGACAAACTCGCCTCTGATAGGAATCCAGATAATCCTATATACATCCTCCAAAGTTACGGTGATCTCACATGTGGTCATATGGAAGGTATTATGCTCACTATGGAACCGCTCAACCAACGCAGTAAGAAGCCCATGGTTCACCTGAATATCTAGGATCCCCAGTAACCAACCAAATCCGTAAGAAGACATTGCGGCTATCTCCTCATCTAACTGACCACCTAGACGCATGGTCGGAGGGAAAGTGATCTGAAACTGTACATTAGGAAACTGCTCCTGTGACAAGAAAAAATAGACGACACATCAATACATGGCTCAGACTGACTCAGAAGACTGACAAAGAGATTATAAACAGGCATCTACAGGCAACAAAAGACCAACGGAATAAAAAATTTTACTATCTGGCACTTGGAAAATCCTGCTATTTTCCATACAAGTTTCTCTTTGGTCTAGAAACTCATACAAGTAATGGGGTGTTCCCATATGATTAACCACTCCCATACAAGTCTCCATGACTCCTCGTAAGAGAAAGTGGTTAAACTTGCAAGTTCTCGTACGAGTGAGGGGCATGGGGCATACGACAATTGTAATTCCCACATACGATTAAATAAAATTTTGTAGCAACTCATACGAGAATACCTAGACTCTCATACGAGATTCTGGAGAAAATTACCAAAAATGTGCTAAAACATATGAAAAATCTATCGAAATGGAAAAAAATTGAAATGCTGAGTATAGTTTTCAGTTAACTAGTGGATGGTAGTTTGTGGGCTGGTTGTGAAGTCTCTAGCGCTTAAATCGATGATTTTGCACGGGGACCACCATTTTTCTCTCGAAGGATAGATGGCTTTTGACCTAATTTTCAACTTGCTCTGATTGACATGAAAATTATACTCTTGGCTGATTCGACCATCTTGATTCCATTTACGCAATCGAAATCAAAATATGAGATCATTTTACTTGTCATTTTTTATGTTTGACTTTTTTGGTCAACTCTAGTTGACCGCTTGCACAGTCAGTCTCTTGGACTTCAACCAATGGAAATCTCTCATTCTTTTTCTTCCAAAACAATCAATGTATCAAATTTTGGTCAAACTTGGTCAACCCTACCATTTTTGGTCAACCTTGGTCAACAAAATCTCCCATCAAGTACATATTATGTCCTAACCGCTTCGGACCTATTTCTAATCTGATCAGCTTCTTCTTGCATCATATTATCAATTGAATTACTTTCGATCACTGGGGTACCTAGCCATATTTCGATTTCGCTCTCAAGGGGGCAGGATCAGGACATCAACATTACAGTGATCACATCCTCAATCAAGACCTCATCACTTGGGGCATCTCAGCTTCATCGCATCAAATCAAGTTGATATCATCTTAAATCAAAGACAACCTAATCAATGGTCTTATACAGTGGTGAATACACTTGAAACTAGACAAGATCGGTATTATATAGGTTATTCATTATTAAAACCAGATGCATTTATCAAATTGGCTTCATCACTTCAAATCAGGTCAATTTTCTTGCTAATCAAATCTCTTAACAGTAATCAGTCTTATCGCATCAAATCAAACTGGCTATTCATTCAAACCAATCAAAAGGTTTAAGAGTTCCTAACAGATGTTTAGTTTTATTTCTTCAAATCAAACTAAGCATTATGTCTTATATATTTTTATTGATCTTCGTCCAATCAAGCTCAGAGTTGGTCTTCTTCAAAATAATGGTTTCATCGCTTCAAATCAAATTGTTATGGGTCTTCTCGCTAACAGGTCTTTGAATCAATGTGCTAATCGCACATCAATTCAAAGAGGGGCAAATGTAATGACCTAAAATTGGTCACCTAAACCCTATACCCCTAATCTCAATTGTTTATCAAGAAACCCTAATCTTGATTATTCTAAGTCCTAAACCAAACACGCAATTTATCAAATTCAATTTTATCTTACCTGAATCCTAGGTCTTAATTAATCATCATACTTGATTAACTAATTAATTCCTAAAAATACAATACATTTGCAAATAAACCTTAAGTTAATTATTTAATTGATAATCTAATATATTAATTAAATTTAAAAAAATGTGCATTTAAAATCATTTAAATCTTTAAAAATGCATATGATGTCATCAATTTCAGTTAATTGATTCTTGAATTGGAAACAAATCTATTTTATTCAGTTAACTTATTCTTATCTTTTTCTCATTTTGGAAACAAATTTGTTAACTACAAACTAATTTTGGAAGTTTCCAAAATAACTCATCAGTCAGTTCAGTCAATTGACTCTCTCGACCAATCATATTCTTTGCATGTGGATTGTTCTTCCTCGAATCAAATCCTGTCCACTCTTTGGTTTTCAATCTCGACCGTTGATTCGAGAGAGACTTCTATAAAAGAGAACCTCATTTCCTTCACAAAGGACCTAGATTTTGTTTATCGTTATTATATTGTTTTTAGCATTCAAGCATTCAAGCATTTTGCATTCTTAGTTTCAATTACTTATTTTTGTTAATTGTTTTAGTTGCATGCAAACTCCATAATTTAGAGCACTTTCAATTTGGGCTTTTAAAAAGAACAATCACATTCAATTTGGTGCTTTAAAATCAATCTAATTAGCTTTGAATTAATCTTGCATTTTCATACTAGATTAATCATTTAGCTTCTTTAAATCCTTCGTTTAGAATAGGCGTAGTCACTGAACTTTGCGATGACCTGAGAGAAAAGTTCAAACTCCTTCCTACTAGAAGGCAATGAGTCAGTTTTGGTTAGCTTAATTGGTTTTTTATCTTGATTTTCATGTTTTGATTAACTAACCATGCAATGATTCATTAAAGTGTGTGTTTGTGGCTTGCAGGTACTTGGACACTTTTCACACGCACAATATGAAAGCATAACTTCTGAGGTAGACTTCTCTATTCTTCCTATAACATATTCCCATGTAGTAGATTTGTTCCTAAATACTCTCCCATTCCTTTCAAGCCAAATATTCCAAATGACTATAGAAGGGCTAATCTCCCAAAGTGGTGCAAATGTAGATGATTTGTGTAATAGAGGTCAAGCTTTGAAATGATCAAGAATATTGGGGCCAATAGCTATAGACCATCCCAATTTATAAATTAACCAATACCAATAGTCAAGGGAAAATGAAAAATGAAGGAACAAGTGATCTGAAGTCTCCATGAAATACCCACATAAAGTGCAAGGAAAGATAGAGGTAATCCCTAATTTGTCAAGTCTAGCACCAGTAAGGATCCTATCTGAAATGGCCAACCAAGCAAAGGTCTCTGCCTTAGGAAGGCATGCAGACCCTCATAATAGTTTTGTAGGCCAATAATCAGAGGATTGACGGGGGAAATTCAAATCATAACCAGCCTAAACCGTGTATTTACTAGAAGGAGACCCTAACCAAATGAGTTCATCCTCAATGCGAGAGATTAAGACAACCATGGAGGTGAGCTCTTTATGGAGTTCTACTACCAGATCTGAAATATCTCTAAACTCGTAAAGATATTTCCATCCTGCAAGACCATCCTGAAAATCTAAATAATGACATACTCAGTCACCCCAAAATTGTTTAAGATGATTGTCGAGGGGGTGCCAATCCCGGATATGAGACAAAGGTGCATGTCTATTCCAAGAATCCTCCCAAAACTGAGCTTTTGAGCCATCATGAATCAATCAAGAAAGGGATGGAAGGATGAGGTCTTGGCAGGAAACCATGAAATTCCACATGCCTGATCCCTGAGGTAAAACTAAAGTTGTAAAGATCATTTCCCTTTCAACAGAATCGAGGTATTTCGACTTCATAAGTTATGCCCACTTAGAATCTGGGTTGTGATACAATTTCCAAAGTAGTTTAGCCCCCAATGCTTTGTTTTGCAAAGGTAAATCTCTTATGCCAACACCTTGGATGAATTTAGTAGTGCAAACCTTACTCCAAGCAAGGAGGGGTAATTATTTTTTCTTAGATACATTATCTGCCTAGAGGAAATCCCTCAAGATGGATTGCAATTTTTGAATCGATTTCTTAGGCATACTCAAACCGACATGAGATAAGTAGGAATGGTTTTCAAAACTAATTTAATCATGAGTATTTTCCCAGATAGGGTCAACCATTTATGCTTCCAAGAAAGAATATGCTGAGAAATTGCAGAAATGATCTTATCCCAAAAGTGATGTTTTTTGGAACCTAAGAAAAAGGTAATTCCAAGATACCGGCAAGGAAATTCCCCCAAAGAGAAACCCTAAAAATTGAGAAGACGTCGATGAACTAAAGGAGTAACATTTAAGAAGAAAACCTTTGATTTAGTTGGGTTAATTAGTTGACCTAAGGTCATGGCATATTCATCAATAACTTGTTTGATAACTGGTACTTCCATAATGGTGGTTTCCCTGAAAAGAAGATTGTCATCCGCAAAAAGATTGTGTATAAAGCTCATTCCATCATTAAGGGAAATACCCTTCCAAATCCCAACCTATCTAGCATGACATGGATCTACTAAGACCCTCTACCATTAGTATAAACAAGAAGGGGGAGAATGGGTCCCCCTGTCTAATACCTCTAAATGAAGAGAAAAAACCTCTAGGGGATCCATTGAAAATAACCGAGAATGAAGGAGAAGATATGCAGGCCCGAACCCATTTTACCCAATTTTTGTGGAAACCAAATTTAGTAAGAACCATGAGAAGAAAATCCCAATCAACATGATCATATGCTTTCATCAAATCCAACTTGAGTACCATAACAGACTTCTTATGTAACTAGATGGAATGTAAGATTTCATGGGCCAAAATGGCCCCCTCGGGCATTTCTCTACCAAGAACAAAGCCCTCTTATTCTTCCAAAATAATTTTAGGAAGAATTTTAGCTAACCGGACAGAAATAGCTTTAGTAAATATTTTATACATGGAGTTACAAAGTGAGATAGGATGAAAATCTGAAAATGAATCAGGGTTATCCTTCATAATTAGAGCAATCCGAGTATGATTAAACTCTTTAAGCATAGTCTTATGACTTATGGCCTCCACTAATGAAAGTAATATGTCATTGCCCATAAAGTCCCAACATTTCTAGAAAGAAAACATGGTGAAACTATCTGGTCTCGGGGCTTTATCCGAAGCCATGGAAAAAACAATTTCTCTAAGTTCATTCAATGAAAAGGGATCCATAAGCATCTTATTGTCTGCGTCAGACACACAATTAGGAATAGAGTTTAAAATATTATGAGAATGATGGACCTATTGCTTAGTTAACAGGTTCAAGAAAAAGGACACACCTTCAACAACAATATCATTCTCATCTACAAGCTTACCATTTGAAGACTCAATTTGAGTAATTTTGTTTCTAAGATGTCTTAACTTAGTCGACGCATGAAATAACTTTGTGTCTCTATCCCCATCTGCAAGCTACATTTCCCGAGACTTATGTTTCCAGTAGATCTCTTCTCTAAGAATTACTTCTTCTAAGGCATTTCTAAGTTCCTTTTCATGAACAAAGGACTGTGCATCCATCCCATATTGAATAATAAAGTCATTAACAATAGATAATTCCAATTGCAATCTAGCTTTCTCATGGAAAATATTCCTACAAGTGTTAATGTTCCAATCTTTAATCTTAGCTTTGAGCAACTACAAATTTTTTACCAACCTATAAATCTGGGTTCCATTTTATGTAAGGAGAATTCATCCACCAATGTTTCAACAATGGGATGAAACCTTGATCTCAGAACCACATTGGTTCAATCTTGAATGTACCTTCCTGGTGGTTAGAGGATTCTGATAATTAAAACAAAATTGGAAAGTGATCAGAACCAGAAACATGTAAAATGAGGGAGTGATAGTCCATTTCAAACTGAAGCCACAAATCAGAAATGAGAAACCAATCCAAATGCTCAGCAATATTGCAGGTATCAACTTTGTGGTTCATCCAAGTGAACTTGCCCACCTTGGGAGAAACATCAATAAGATTGTTATCTTGTATAAATTGTTTAAAATCTACCATCATCTTAGGAGAGGGAAGAACCCCTCCACAGTTCTCATCATTATTTAAGATAGTATTGAAATCTCCACACAAGATGGCCAACTCCCCCTAGAGTGTATTTACCAAATCAGCAAGAAAGATCCAGAGCTTGTTCTTTTCTATGATTGAAAGAGGACCATAAATATTGAATAACCAGAAGGATAATTTAGAGGAGCAACTCTCAATCAAGGATAGCATCCACTATTTTCCCATTGAGAATTGTTCTACAGATATCTTATTCGGATCCCATAAGACCGTGAGACCCCCCCTCTCCCCCGAAGCACCAATAGAAGGGGAGGCCCAGAAATTACCCAATTTATAGGAAGCAAAAAAATTAGTGGAACCATCAATAGATAGTTTAGTTTCTTGGAGAAGAGCAATATTGAAATTAGAATTAAACAATTGGCTCTTGATGAGTTGTTGTTTGTTAGGGGCGTTTAAGCCCCTAACATTCCAATAAAGGATTCTCATGGTTCCAGAGGGGAAGACTCAGCTCCCCTCCTTTCTTGAGCATCAAAAGATTTCAATACTCCAGCATACTCAGAATGGAGACTTCTTTTGGCCTTAGCAGCTCTCATTTTTCGAGGGTTGATAGACACTTTCTATTTCCCTGTTTTATGGATAGTTAATGAAGAAGAGATTGTAGCTTGAATTCCTGCATTAACCTCATCTCTAGTCTTAGATACACTCGAAGGTCTCCCTCTCTTCTTAGAGGATGAAACGAGAGATAATTTTGAAGAGGGAGACTGAAAGATAGAGCAAGTAAAAGTTTGATGATCCTTCATACTGTCCTGGAAAGGGGGAAAAGTAACAGGAACCTCATGTAAGGAAGAGTCCATATCTGGAGACAACATTTCATAAGGATTTTTAGTTCTGGGAATCTCACCTTCACACTTTAATCAAGACAAAGAAGTGTCAAAGAAATCAATAACAGAATCAGCAATCTGGCCATCTAAAATAATATTAGCTTCCTTAGCAATATCATCAACTTGTAAGACCGCTTGTTGAGAAGGTTGAATCGTAAGCGGGATTTCTGACAAACCAACTGAATTATCCACTAAAAGAGGGGTTTGCAGATTATCTTTAGCCAATGGATAAGATGGGACAGCAAAAACTAGAGAAGTGGAAAGAGAAAGAGTTTGTTGAAGATCATAATGAAGCTGCGGGGAGGAAAATGCAGCAGGAAGAGAGGGTGCAGTTGAAGGAGAAGCAGAAGATCCTCCAATCGCAGACAAGATTCAAGCATGGGAGATATGAGGGGATATCTCAATGATGGAGAATCAAGGAAGGATAGATGGGGCCACAAAAGAAGAGGAAGAGGTGCACGACAGGGAAGAGTTTTGAGGAGGGTGAAAAATGTGGGCAGGTATCTCGAAACTAGAGGATAGAGGGATTAAAGGGACATCAAATGAAAAAGAGGAAGCATGTGACAGATCAGAGGTTTGTGGGATCATTGGGGATGAATGCAAGAAATCTCCATCAATAGAGATAACTACCTTATGTAAACCTGATGAATCCTTAATGACATGTTGCCTCCATGATCCAAAAGGTGAATCAAATTTACAAATGGATGGAACAACAGAAGATGGAGAAAATAAGACACAAATTTTTGTGGCCATCAGATCGTTAGAAATGCAGCAATCCATTCTGATAAATTGTCCAATTGAATTCCCAACCTCTTTTAAAATACGAAAAAATCATTAAATTCATATGGTAATCTAGGTAAAGTAAACCAAGTTGGAACCAATTTGAAATGGGGTTGCCCTACTTGATAGAATTGTTTCCATTTTGAGGTGAGAATAACATTGTCTTTTCGGTTGAAAAATGGTTTAGACAGAGCATATTTTTTTGCTTCCTCAGAATGAAAAACTATAACAAAAGTATCAACAGATAAAACTTGAAAGTATAGAATATCAGAAAATTGTGATTCTACTCCATTTTGCAATTCTGATAAGGTAATAGATTGACCCTAGACCTGTATAATAATGCTCTTAACAGGTAAATCAAACCCTCACCACAAATTTGGAGAATCAATAATAGTTATATGAGGAATCTTGACCCATATCTGATTTGCGCCATGATTAGGAGGATCACTTACCAATTGATGTGATGCCCTTTTAGGTGGAACCACCCACAGAACCGCATCATTATTGAGCAGATTATCGTCCAACAAATCGTTGATATCCACATCAAAAGCAAAACCCTTATCTAATGTATCAGAAGTGCCATCATGGTGTGGGCGGTTCGCAAAAGTCACTCGGCCAGCATCCATGATGTTTTCACATAAACCCCGTGAGGTCTTTCCCTTTTCAGAAAGTATGGCAGAATCATTATTACCAAAAGTCACACGACCATCAGTAGTAATGATATCACATATGCCCCGAGCCTTTACAATAAGAATGGCAGAATCATAATGCCTATTATCATGGCTAGGTGATACAATCCCAGAAAGCAGAGGTTGTGTATAGCCCAAATTATAACACAACCGTTGAGGAAGCCTTTTACCAGAACCTCGCCAATCCCTTTTGACATGGTTCAGACCAGTAGGGCCCCTAGGGTTTTGAAGCCCTAAATTTTTAGAAGCCCTAGTAGCCTGAACTATGGCTGGTAAAAACCAGCTATTAATGTCTATCCTCGAATTGGTAATATCCTGCCAATGGCCATCAAGAAACATCCATTGCGATCGCAAATCAAAATGGGCGTCCTGAGGAGAGAAGCCATAGAAATGAGCAGATTTAGCACCTACATCCCTCCACTGTCCTCCCAAAAACACCCATTGCAAGCAATAAGGAGGGTTTTCAAATCGTTGCGATGTCTCAAAGCTTTCAAATGGCTAATTTGCCCAACTCAATCTTCCCTGCTCTGCCTTTTGAACATTTGCAGCACCCTCTGCCCTTCAATCCATTTTTTCGATCAAGTAATAATTATTAATCGCATTTTCATTTTAGAAGACTTAGTTAACATTGTGGAAGTGGAATAATTAAATAAAAATGTTTTATTCAATTGTAGAAGACACAATTAGTAAATTAAATCATTGAAATAATTATTTAATTGTGATGATAAGAACAAGAAATGTTAGTTTAATTAAATAATAAGATTTATTCAATTAAAATTAGAAAAGACATTAATTAAATAATAAAATTATTTAATTAATATTTAGAAGAATTATTAGACAAAATTAGACAAGAATTGAAATATTAATGAAGTGGGCATAAATTATTAATTAAAATCATTCAATTGTTGATTTTGAAGGGAGAAAGACCAATTTGAAATTAAATTAGAAGAATGACACAAATCAATTAAATAATTATGATTATTTATTTAATTAAGATAGATGAAAATTAGTGTTAATATTGCACACTAACAATAAGACAATTTTAGGTGTCTACAACAATAACTATATTATAAGAGAACAAAGACTTCTACTAATGGGGTAAGTAAATAACACCATGTTACAAGTCATTTTGAAGTTGGTAAGGCATTGTCTCATTTGCAAAGGTACATGCATTGGTCTATGGTGCAACATGAAATAATTCGAGGTTAGTTGCACTTACAAATCTAAAACAAGGAAAGAAGGAATGTAGATGGTTCTTTCTATGCTCACAAAGTCATGGGAAAGTACTTGCATGGGCTTTATAAGAGGTTTACCTTTGAGTAGCCATGGTTGTGACTTTCTTTTACTAGGGGAAAGGACCCAGTAGCCGCCCAGACTAACTTCGTGCACCTAGAACTCCTAAACCGTAAAGCGGATTTCTTCAATTTTTTCGGTGTCTCCGTAGGTGAGTCGAGAGCTTAAAGCTAAGGTTTCAGCTTTTGGGTATTCGTCGATCTCTCTGTAGAGATCGTCGAGCGCAAAGTGGTCAAAAAGTGCCATTTCAAAAGTGGCGCCCAATACCCGCCCCCAAACCCCCCTAATAGGTGACAATAAAATATTCAAAACATAATCACTTTCGACCCAATAACCGATCGCTATTGCACCCATCACCAAATGTGCACTTTATTATGATATATTGATATTGTAGAGAAATCCCATTGTTTTTGTTTGTGTTTTCTAAATGTGAGCATGATGTAACCTTTTTGGTGCAAGTTGATGTGTAATAGAAACAAAATTGTACCAATAACCGTGCACCATAGTGTTCAGTTAATAGTGTCGTGGTGCACGGCTATTGGGCGTGTTACTAACACTTATTGGGTTTTTGTGTGTGTAGGAAATGACCATTTTGAAGTTGGTTATTAGGGGGTCTCTATGACAAAACCCTATGGTGGGTACTGGGTCACTATAACGGTTATTGGGGGGTCGGTCGGTTATTGGGTCCTCTCCTCTAGTTGTGGACAAATTTAGCAAGATGTGGATTCCTCTTTCATGGAAAAAGCCCATCACAAGTTAAGGGGCAACTAAATTCTTCTTTGCAAATGTTTAGATGTACTTTTTGCTACCAAGTCCCATTGTTTTGAATAGTGAATCTAGATTTATAACAAAATTATAGTCTACGTTGTCCTGCGTTTTGGGACTAGATTGACGTAAGACTCCAAAAGAGTATAACTTTCCATCCATAAACTAATGGGCAAACAAATTGGTTAACAAGACATTTGTACAACTCATTAAATGCTATAATAGCAAGTATCTAAAGACTTCAGTCTTTGCCTTTTGAGGCTTTCATGGATTATTTGCCTGCTATTCAAATTGATGTTGCATTGTAACAGCAAAACAAGCAAGGAGAACAAGTTTTGGAGTTGGCAAAAGCCATGAAATTGAGCAGTTTAAACAGATCCAACTCAAGATGAGAGAACTATAAAAATCTCAAGCAAGTATGAGAGTAAGAATGACTAGCAATAGAGAGCATGGACTCAAGGTGGGAAGAGGGCTACAAGGACAGGCCACAAATGCAAAACCTTTTAACATATGGACACTTCACTATCCTATAGGCCAGTGAAATCATATTTGGTTTGCCCCCATATATGAAGGTGCGTTTGGTGGTGAATTGTGAATGCATGTATCTATAGGAGTTATTTATATTGGTAAAAAAGATCAATGATTAGTGCATGAATTTCTGGTTTTGATTGTGTATGTATTTTTTGCATAAACGTTTCATATCACATTCTGTGATCCATCATCATGTAAGAACATTTTACAAATCCTGCATGCTCTTACATCCTAATGATGGATGAGGTGTGATTCGAAACATTGATGAAAACAAATATACATACACAATCAAATCCAGAAATTCATGCACTGATTTCAAATAGATTGTGAAAATCTGATAAATTTAAAAATTAATAATTGCTGTATTCATTTAATGAATAACAAACAAGCTATGTTTTATATGGATGTAGTGCTAGAAGATATATATTAAATAAATCTATCTAAAAATGTCAAACTATCAGTCAAGAGTTATTTTATTTAATCAAAAATTATTTTATAATTTTAATTTTTTTAAAATATATTTTAACTGTATTTTAGTTTTTATTTGCACGACATGACAGTCTGTGTGTTATTGCCACTGTAGAACACCTCTTGGCATAGTTACAGAAGAAAACCCAAAAGATCAAAAGAGTTTCAGAGTAGTATTAGCAAATAGGACTCAAAGGACAAGTACTGAAGCAAGTAAAATGCTTCTCAAATGAGAACATTTTACCCAGTTAGTGCCTCACAAAGTTTTTGCAATAAGATCTGCTTCAACGTTATTGATCCGGTATTTGCTCAAATATCTCACAGATGGAATGGTCTGCCACTGAAAATTGGTCTTCATTGTTTAGCAGTATTGCACCAAGGTCTGCTCAAGCATAGCATGGATGGAATTATCATCCATTACATGGTGATTTATCCATAATTATCCAGTTTCCTTTTAAGCGAGCATCCCAAAGGCAGAGCGTTTGTATAGGGCACAATATAACTCATTGCTCTATTAGGATTTGCAGCCCTTTTTGCTTCTTCACAATACTATATCTTAGTCTCCATCATTCTACAGGTACTAAATCTACAGCTATTACTAAAAATTAAAATTGAATCTCGGATTCTATGGCAAACAGTAAATACTTTAATGTTATCCCTTTCATAGGCAGCTTGCGCTGAGAATTCTTTATTATTCCTCACGCTCATCAAATTAAGTAATTACTCTTTATAATCATCAAATTATGTTATTGCCTATCAAAAATCAATGGTAGCAAAGAACGATTGAGTTTAATATGATTCACGAACCTGTCATCAAACTCTCTAATAAACATGACAGCAAGATTCCTGGCATATGGAGTGACCCAAAGCAAGTGTCGCTAGGGTTATAACTTGTTTTTTCTCAGAGTAAGAAAAAGACAAGTCTGAATGCTTTATACATTAAAAAGATAGAAAAACTGGCAGCGGCGATTCAGGCGTTCAGCATACTGCAAGCAAAAGCTTCATTAAAGCTTTTACCTCTTACAAAAAATAACAAAGAAACTGTCCTTTCATGTTTCGTATGCATCACAAATCTTTAGAAGGATTTGAATAAACAGATCAGTGAATAAACAACTATGTGGATCCAAGAAGCAATCCAAGAAGCAAAGGCATAAAATGTTCTGAGATCTTAACAACAATAAAAGAGCAAATGCAAAAAATGCTACAAAATCTTAAATAACAACTGTTAAAATGAGCAAATATATAAACGTGCTAGATGAGGAAGACGGAAGCTCCAAATGGCTTCAGGATGCTCTTGGAAAGAGATTATAAGACCAATAATTTAATTGTTCATACATTATTATTATCACTCAAAGTTATTTGGTAGATCATTGTTGCATTTTGTATCTATATGATTGTATTGTAAAACAGAAGATAGGATACAAGACATTTATGTGATTCTTACAACATCTTTTTGTATTCGAGAGAAAAAAGTATGTATGAGCAGCACATCAAAGATTTGCAGTTCTTTTACTACTAATATATAGATGAATGCATGTTGACAAGAGGCATTCCGCTCAAATAAATTTTGAAAGGTAGGTTTTACTCTATTGGTCCTTTTTGAGTGGATTAATCTTTCATTTGAATTTTACATTGAACTCTTCAAGAATAAGCTAACTCAGAGTTCGTTTCAGGAAAGTTTCCAGGACTTTAGATCATACATCATCCTCTCTTCTGTGTTCCCATAAGTTCACTATTCTCTTTTTTGACACCATAAGTGAAAATCCTAGTGTGGAGTAAACTTCATTTATATTTTATTTCCCATTCTGGAAGCAAATTATCAAGCAAAATGGTTTTTAACTGTGTAAGGTACTAAAGAAATTACATTAATAACCATAATTAGCTCTTGATATCAGTTGAGGATTTGATGTCCAAGTATTGGTTTGCATTAGTAGAGTCATGGAAAAAAGTTTGTTACAATGTCATGAAGCCAATTTCACTTATACTTTGTTTACAGTGTCGAAGAGTAAACACCTTTGCTTTGTTTGTGAAAATGGTCCAGATGCATTCTAAACCTTAATTCTTTTATCAGAAATTTTAAGAATTGGGCATCACAATAAAAAGTCCAATATATATACATTGTACTAGTACTTATGACAAATGAAGTGACATCTTTACATGAATCTCGGAGGCTCCGACGGTCATGAAAATACAGGGAAGACTTAGAAAGCTACCAGGTCTAGAACAGCAAAGGGCTTATTTACAGCAAAAGGGTTATTTACAACAACATATAACATAATTGAGCAAATGAACTAAATCCCTATTTTCATCTACAGTCTGCGCCTCATTTCGACATCATGCCATCAAGAAAGATAGTCACAAGCATTATCATATTCTGCTGCATTTCAAAAGTATTTCCTGCTTTCATAAATTACAAAATATTGTCCCCAAGCTTATTAGCTAAACTGAGAAAGAGCTGTCATTTCTGGAAATGCATAAGAGCACAAATTCTCAGCTAGTATGGCAACATGTAAATCGTATAATGAGCATGAAGCCAAAATGTAAGGATGGTACCTATATCGCGGGCATATGTACCACAGATACTGCGTAGGTATACAGGAATATTTAGAGGATTGCTTATAGTGACTGTTATTACGTTATTCCTTGAAATGCAACCTCGAAACATGATTTCTAATACTTAATAGCGTTAAGAAACCAATGAAACCTGGACATGAATAGAATTGAACAACATTCATGTAATGTTCTTTGCAGAGTGTGACCAATTTATAGTAGCCCTTGCAAGAGTATCAATCGGATTAATACATTTTTTAAGAAGTGGATCATCTGGAGCTAAAAGGGAACGCATATCATAAGATGCAAGAACCACCATACTTACAGCTCTGACCAAAAGACTCTGTAATGCAATTCTCAATAAAATTCTTGCCCCTTCCATGTCCTTCCTATGCAATGCACCAAGAGCTGGCACCACTACATGCTCCATGGTTGCTTTATCAGGTACAACAACCTCAAAACCCTGCAGTTGATCACCATCCAATATTAAGCGTTCCATTGATCAAAAGGAATAAGTAGCTGACTATAAGACTGCTATAAATCTTCAGAAGTAGAGTGCATAGATTTACCTTTCTACCAGAGGCAACTTCGGTAGAAATCAATAATGAAATGCTATTATCTACTGAACTAAGTTTTATCATGGATGCCTACAGAAAGCTTAGAGACTTGTTAATAAACTTTGTTTTGTAGGTTTCGGTAAAGACGAGCTATTTCCTTTGTAATGTTTTCTATGATATAGACTTTGGCTTGAACAAAGATCCTAGGCTTCATCCTTATCATAAGACTCAAACTTGGAAAAACTCCACAAGCGGGCAGATAAGAATTCCCTCATCACCTTGCAAAAACTGGGCAAACCAATTGACTAAATACAAAATCAAACCACTTAACTAAAGCTAAATTAT
Source organism: Thuja plicata (assembly GCA_018584345.1). Classification (NCBI taxonomy): domain Eukaryota; kingdom Viridiplantae; phylum Streptophyta; class Pinopsida; order Cupressales; family Cupressaceae; genus Thuja; species Thuja plicata. Next base: position 1,400,237 of record MU224966.1, read on the forward strand.
GAATCTGACCATTACTATGAAAAATTTGATGTCAAAATTGTAATTTTTTGAAATAGACCTATAACTCGAAAGTTACAACGGATTTGCAAAGGCTCGTCATCAATTGAACAAGAACCTTAATGGCACAGCAGCCCAAACAATATAATTCTGGGTTCAGCTATGTCATGCCCCCGCCGGAATAAATACTCCATCCGTCTGCGGAAGAGTATCAAAATGATTAAAATTTAAATTCGATGTACATCTATGAACTGGGAAAATATATTATTTATAAACCTCACAGTCGGGCAGTTACATCATGTATCTCCCTTGCTTCGAACAAGAGACATCCACTTGTAATCGGCGATCTGATTAGTTAATGTGAATTAGCAACACCGTTTCATAATGAAAGGGCTGCAGGCATGTTGGGAGAGACGCCAAGGAGGTGACTCTTCACCCCCGCTTGAGGGGTCATTGCAGATCGGCACTCAAAGGACATCATCAAACAATTCAAGGAATTTAGATCAGATCAGCTCTGATATAAGTAAACTGTATTTTCAAACAGGAATCAGGTTTCAGAATTAAACAACGAACTATCTCATTATGGAGGATAGGATGGAATATATAGAAGGGATGCAAACAGCAAATAAATTCCATTCAAGTAGGACAAACTTGGGTGAGGCTAGGAGGCCGAATGGCAGGTGTCATTCCGTGTTCTTGGGCTTGACGGAAAGGTATAAGCTCAAGGCACCTTATATATTTTTACAAGACTCCTAATGAGGATAGGTTGTTAGGGAAAGTATTATTGAATCCCACATGAACATTACGTAAATTAAAATGATGATTAGAATTGTCTTTATAACATTGTTAGTTATATGTTTCTTCATCTTTCATAATGATAACTTGCCTGGTTCCACGCTCTAAATCAAGATATCAAGTTGGCAATTTACAATCATAAATATACTCCATAATCCAGGGCAAAATAGAGTAAAGCCCCAATAGGGACAGCAGACATTACAAGATGTTACTTTTTCCAAAATTTCAACATAATGATAATATTGGTTGACATCTGAGCCCTCAGCTAAAGATTTCTTGAATTGGAGCATTGGAAGCAATCTACACTTCTAAAGAGAATTTGGTTAAATTTACTCTCAGATGTCGAGGTAGCTTAGTGGTAGAACAGCCTACCATATCCCAGCGCAAACAACCTTCTAACATAGCTCAGAAAAATGTCAGACTCTGCTCAAGTTGACTCAACTCCAGGCCTGCGAGGGAGAGTTAGGCACTTAGAAGTGACAAACTGCACTACGAGCGGATCATGAAATGTGCAAGTTTCTTAGAATTAGAGCAACCCATTGAATATTGTCAAAAGCACTGAGTTGCTCCTAAAGCGCTTCAGGAGAAGATTTGAAACCTAAGCTTGTTTAGGTTTTCAACATAAATTAATAAAAACTTACTCTGCTCGACTTCAGAGAGAGCTGACTCCAAATTCAAAGTTCTTGGCTACTTGGAAAGAGTATGTAACCATGGGATGGGTTGGCTATTACCATATATTGTCTAGAACATTGTTACCTAAAAGAATCCAATGACAGCATTTGCCTTGGTTGATCTTATAACATCCAACAAAGGGACGCGTTGGAAAGTGTACATTGCAAAATGAAAGACAACAAACATATGGTACCAAAGCCAGTGTTAGAGTTGTTTAGTCCTTGGCCTGTTTAATCTTTCTTAACTAATTGAACAAGAATTCATCCTGCTTGTTTTGCAGACCTGACTCAAATTGAGTAATTCTTTCCGAAAGACCATAGTGATTATGAGATAAATCATATCATCATGAAAGTGACTGCCTACTTTAAAGAACAGTTAGTAACCACTGGATGGATTCGATGTTATCACGTATAGAGTAGAACTCTGTTATCCAATAATCCAGACTGCCCAGTGCAAAAACTCACCTATTCTCAGTAACTCATATCGGAAAGCCCATAGTGAATATGAGATAAATAAGATATCATGTATGTGATTGCCTACTTTAAAGAGAAGTAGTAACCACTGACTGGACTCGATGTTAGCATGCATAGAGTAGAACTCTGTTACCCAATAGAACTCTTAAGGATAAAAGATTTGCACTGCCTGGTGAGCCTATAATCCAGAACAACCCAGTGCAAAATCTCATCTACTCTCAGTAACTCAACTCAGAAAGACCATAGTGACTATGAAATAAATAAGATATCATCATGCATGTGATTTGCCACTGGATGGATTCAATGTTATCATGTATAGAGTACAACTCTTTTATCCAATAGAATTCTTGAGGATAATAAGTTTTCACTGTCGGGTGAGTATGTGATCCAGAACTGCCCAGTCCAAAATCTCAGCTATTCTCAGTAACTCAACTCGAAAAAAGCATAGTGACCATGAGAAAATAAGATATTATCATGTATCTGATTGCCTACTTGAAAGAGCACTTGTGACCACTGGATAGAATCGATGTTATCGTGTATAGAATAGAACTCTGTTATCCAATAGAGCTCTTAAGGGCAATATGTTTGCATTGCCTGGTGTGTATATAATCCCGAACTTGCCAGTGCAAAATCTAACCTAATCTCAGTAACTCATCTCAGAAAGACAATAAGGACCATGAGATAAATAAGATATTATAAATGCGATTGCCTACTTTAAATAATCAGTTGTAACTTGTAACCACTGAATACATTCAATGTAATCATGTACAGAGTAGAACTCTGTTATCCAATAGAACTCTTAAGGATAATAAGTTTCCACTACCTGGTGAGTAAATGATCCAGAACTGCCCACTGTAAAATCTCACCTATTCTTAGTAACTCGGCTTGGAAAGGCCATAATGACTATGAGATAAATCAGATACCACCATGCATATGATTGCCTACTTGAAAGAGCAGTTGTAACCACTGGAAGGAATCACTATGAGCTATTCCCAAAACTCATGCAAAACTTCTAGATACTATCATGACCTATACCCAAAACACAAAAAACGAATCCTCCTCGATTCAATGTCCAAAATGCCGAGGCAAGGCTGATTTAATTTAATCTCGATATCAATTTCAGCTGAATTTCCAATTCCCTAGCCTAAGCGCTGTTGGAAGTTCAATTCACCCGTGAACAAATTAGCTATATTTGGGGCTTTGTATTCTATCCCCCCATTAGACATATTTCTATTTGGTACAAATTTCCAATCCCTGTATAAAAAAATATAACGTTTTAGAATAAAATTATGAGCTACACCACAAAATAGCTCCTACTTAATAGGACCCAAAATAAGGGCACGTGAAAGGTGGGGGAAAGGAGTCACCTGTTTACTAAGCTTGTCCTGATAAAACCCAGCCGTCATGGTGCTCTCAGTCCCAAGAAGACCAATCTTGACATGGCTTCCCATCTCAATGGGCCTGAGATTCGCTTCCTTGAGCTCCTGCGCCACACAGTCACCCATATGCAGAAAAGGAACTGAGCAAACCTGTGAGAGCTCCTCATACCACGCGTGTGAAACATCGCAAGGCATAACAATACAACACGCCCCGGCACCCTCAAGAAACAGAATTTTCTCCTTGAGAACATTGGAAACACGATCCCCTTTCTTCCTAGAGGACCGCAGTTCGATCCCCAAACTGAGTTCCTGTTTCAGTTGAGGATCATTGCACAGCAACACAGGCAGGCTGCTTCCTTCCGATTCTACGGAGCTCTGTTCGAAGAGCTTTGTCATGAAGTCTGCTGTAGATAGATCGGAAATGCCCCCGATAATCCCCACTGTATTGGGCTGATGGAGCACGCGGCTCGAACCCGAGACCAGTCGTGCAGAGCAGCTATTGGCCCCGGTGGATGTTTTTTCCCTCTCTTCTTCTGTTTCAGGTAACTGAGAAGATTTTATGGCAGAGAGTATAAGGGCATGGCCTTTTACTCCTCTTCCTCCTTTCAGTTGGAAGAGCAGATGCTTCTTCTTCTTTTTGTGGTTGGTGGGAATCGATCTCCAGCCCTGCTGTGGGTCGGTAGTGTTGCAGATCGAAGATGGCCAATGCAGTGCAGTCATAGGAATGTATGGCATACTCATGATCCCATTAAAGAAGCATCACCCAACTTTACAGATTGCCTTGGATCGTATTAGTTAATAACGGTACCGGACTAATACAGATTTTTTTTTTAATTTCTGAAGATTGATAGGTACGTAACTGCCCTACCCTGCCTCAGAAGAATGGCCCATCTGGCAAGTTTATAGGAAAGAGAATTCAAATCTCTAATAAATTGTAGAAAACCAACTATGTTGCTTCTGCTTCTCTGTGAAAACATAGAATAGGGTGAATGCAATAATTTGTAGAGATATACAGATAAAGAAATACCTCTAGTATCTACTAGTACCTTGGCGCATGGTATGAATGTGATTTGAGAAATATGTCTTGGTTGTTACCTATCAGGGTCTTTTTCATTATCCTCCAATCAACACCTCTTAGAATATTGGTAAATTTTGAATCGACGCCTCTTAGAATATTGGTAAATTTTGAATCAGCCCCTTGCATGTTGGTTTGAAATTGCGCTCTTTGGAATCTTATTTTTTAATTTTTTATTTAAAAATGTAAATATCACTACCAAGTTTGATAGGTCTATATATATATATATATATATATAGTGTAATGTTTGGTAATAAAGTTTAATTACTTAATAATATTTATAGGTATTGCTAATAATATATATATATATATATATATATATATATATAGAGAGAGAGAGAGAGAGAGAGTGTGTGTAATGTTTGGTAATAAAGTTTAATTACTTAATAATATTTATAGGTATTGCTAATAATTTATAAGAATTGTAATTGTTGATTTCTAAAGCATATGCTAAGAGAAATAGACTTTATGGTAATTTCTATGAATGGGGAGAGATTGTGCTTCACAAAACGATCTCCAAGATTTTAGAAATTGGTTATTCATTTTGGGAGGTTTGGAAAAGGAGAGAGAAATTAAACATAAGAATGTCTATTCTAAGGCAATGCACCAAAGGTCTTACAACACTTTAAATTCCTATTCACTAAAAAGGACAGTGTAATTTCAGATATAGATCATAGAAAGAGTTTAAACATGATTCTATAATCTACCTACCTATGATGAAATTATAAAAGCTAAAATCACAACACTTAATTGCTATAGTTAATGAAATGACACAAAGAAGAGTACTAAATAATGAGGCGGAAGTAAACACATTATAGAGGCTAACTCAACACAATCTGGTGTGTTTTCTCTATTAATTGTGCTTTAAATATAATGTTCATGTCTGGGACTATAACTACACATTCTTCTAAGTGTTTTGTCGAATGACAACTGATGAACCCTTAAGGCAGAGTAAAACTCTAATTTAATACAATATTTTCCCCTTTCCTAGAAGTCATGGCATAACCAAAAACATTCTCACACTTTTTGCCTAAGAATCACCATCATGCAAATTGTTGCAACCACTCACAAATCATCTTTTTTTGAATTATCATTTCTACTCCCTCCTGCACGAGGTTGCTACCATGTGGAAAGTCTTGATAAATTTGCTTTTGAATTGGCCTTGTAATTGTATTAGTATTTGCATCTTCCAAACTAGACATGTGGTGCACATAGAGAATACTCTTGCCTTTAAAATGTACCAATCGGGCACTTTTATGAGCTTTCGAGCTTTAGAGAAGTCTTGGCGTGTGTAGTGAAAACATGTGTTGCCTTCCATTGCTTTCTACACTTAGGGATATAAAACTCTACTTCATCATGTTATAATATGAAGCTTAGCTATGTGGCATAGTAGAACACCATTTTACAAAATTTATTTTGAATACTTTGAGGGAATGCATTAGGCTAGCACATGACACATGCAGAGACAATCTTGAAGGAAGAAGATTGGGCACACTACATTTTAGAAAAACTACTGACATAGCCTATTAGGTGGCACACTCATACAACACAAAGGATTAAGTAGCTCACGATCTAAGTGATAAATTCTATTGTTCCACCATACAACACACCCTTCACTTTACTCTAGGAACAAAGTATTAAAGAATGTTGTGGGGACCGAAATGGGGGCTTGAAACAATGAATAAAGTCATAACACTTGAATTATAGGAGCTAGGCCTTATAGAAATGCTCATTTAGGCTTTTATTGTTATTACACTAGATTTCATCTACAACTTTTGTCAACTCCTTAATAGAGACCTCTACCTACGTAGGGTCAAACCTCATAATTTTTTATTCACTTTAATAAAATTAAAAATTATGTGGCCCAATCTACCTCCAAAAGTTGTGTTTTTTGTTGTGAGGCTTTAGTAGAGAAGGGGATTTTGTTAGAATCAAGGCAGCACACACAACTGAGAGGGGGCGGTGAATTGTTTGTGTCTCAAAACTTTAAATCTTTATCCAACTTATAAACTTAATCACAGATCTGACTGATAAACATGAATGCAAGATCACAACACATTAATCAACACATAACATCAAGATTTTTGACGTGGAAACCCGGTTAAGGAAAAAACCACGGTGGACATCAAATCGACAAGATGAATACATACTTTGTTAAAAGCACTATACCCTATTAGGAGTATTACAATGAAAATGCACATGCATTCAGGCACACCTCCTAGAGCTCACTGCTCAAATACAACAAGCACTTTAGCACAAAAGAAGGCTCACTACCTTACAACAATCTCTGATTGTACAATTCACAATGGGCAACAATCCACAACTCACGAACTGACAGATAACAACTATGTTATGTCAATACAGTTCCAATGAAGTGCATCAAATTTCTACCTCAATTGCAAATTCCACTCATACCTCTTCACATTCACTCTTTCATGCCACACACACACATTCACATTTGCAATGATTACATCTTTTATACATTTCATCAACTTTATTTCAACTAGGTCAGCTAGTGACCTAATTACAAAATATAAATTCATTACAACTCAATACATAATGTGATCTAGTAAATGTTGGATAAGACATAGCAATGACCAATAACATCCTCGAACATGGTCTAGATCCATAAATCATGTCATGATCCTTCGCAATACGCTACGCTATCAAGTCGGCCAAGAACAATAATAACATCAACACGTAACATGAAAATCACCAACTCCGATCGCATAACCCAATGTGATCCAACAACATGAATAGGACATGATCTACTGACATTAGCAAGCAACATGAAATTTCATGACAACAACAATAACAACTCTATCTCAAAATTCATAAGTATCTCTACACTATTCATAGGGAATACCAAACAACAACCTCTATCATTAAAAATAGATAACTTTCCAGCATCCAAATAATGAACCACTTAAGTTGAGGAAACACATCCATGTCCTAAACTCACCACCAGGTTAGCAACCAGTAATATTGCATAATTGATCCACATGGATCCAAGAACCGTAATGATGTCTCTACCTGGTCAACCAAAATACCAGTCTGTGATAAATCATTCATAGCTCACTCAAATCATCATGCAAACATTTATAAGTTGACATAGGTCAACTAAAGACATCCATGAAACCATTTGCACCTTTGAAACATCTGATCTTCAATACAATAGTTGTACCAAAATAATCTTCTCACTGAATACACCAAGAATAAACAGGAATATTGTCACCAACAGTAGGAATATGTTGACATCAATGACAAAACATTAATGTCAACACATATATGCAACAATATCCAACAATCTACCCCTTTAGCATTGATGGCAACATATGATGTGAAAAATCAAATCAATGCACAAAGAAACCATACCAACAATATCCACAATATATCTTTCAGAGTCTCTAACAAACCTTCTCCACCCAAGAACAATCTCTCCCTCTTAGTCTCATACTTGGTTTTCACATAGATCTCTCTCCTCCTTTAACATCAATGACAAAGGCACATAAATAAATTAATTAATAGAAGCCAAAAATTTGAACAAACATCCCTCTCATAAATTTAAATATCTTACTCATCAAGCTGACTACGTCCCTGAGTAGTAGCCACCAAAACATCAATCCAAAATAATAATGATCTCTATAAGTACATTGGATTGATGCAAATCAATGCATCTCTAGCTCTGATCAGAAGGGGAAATTACCCCAAGCTTACCTCGGAGATACTCAAAAGTATCATTTGGTTGAGGGTTTCATGTAGATATCTGCAATTTTATCTTTTGTAGATACATATTCCAATCTGACTTCTTTTTCACTAACCTTGTCTCTTAATAGATGATATTTGATAAATATATGCTTTGTCTTTGAATGCAACATAGTATTATTTGAAATATTGATAGCACTTAAATTGTTACAATAGATAGCAATTGGATCATCAATACTTACTCTGATATCTTTCAACATTTTCTTCATCCATATCACTTGTGTATAATTAACAACATCAGCATCATGTTCATCTTCAGTAGTAAATTGTGAAATACATTTTTTTCTTTTTACTTGCCCATGAAACTAACCTTTTTTCCCAAAAAGAATGCTCCACCACTTGTACTCTTCTTGTCATCCACATCACCTACACAATCCACATCAGTAAAACACTCAATGTAAAATCATCATCCTTACCATACAATAAGCCATAATTAATTGTTCGTTTCAAATATTTGAATATCCTTTTAACAAAAACAACGTATGAGTTCTTCAGTTCTTCTTAAAATCTTGCAACAATGCAAACAATAATCATAATATTATTTTTGGTTTGTGTCACTTGTACAATAAGCCATTGATCATTGATCGGTATCTTGTTTGATTTTCATTAGGTGAATCGTCATCCTTTTTCAATTTCCAACTAGTAACCATAGGAGTACCAACAGGTTTTGAATCATCCATACCAAATTTCTTCAGCAATTCTTTCACATACTTGGACTGGGATATGAAAATACTTTTATTAGATTGTGTAGTTTGTACATCAAGAAAAAAAAAATCATATCACCTATCATGAGCATCTCAAGCTCTTTTTGCATCTCACCAGTAATTTGTTTACTCAACTTGTCATTTCCACCAAAAATAATATCATCCACAAAGACTTCAACAATCAAAATATTATCATGATCAATTTTGAAGTATAAGTTTCTATCAGCGGTACCTTTACCAAAACCAAGTCTCAATAAGTACTTATAATCCAACCTTGAATACCAGGCTCTAGGTGCTTGTTTTAGTCCATATAATGATTTCTTCAATTGGAAAATCATGTCATCTTCATCAATCAAAGGAAATTCATTAGGTTACTCAATATAGACTTCCTCTTCCAATTCTCCATTTAAAAATTGTAGACTTAACATCCATCTGATATACCTTAAAATATTTTTAAGTAGCATATGCAAGAAACATCCTAACAACTTCAATTCTAGCAACAGGAGAAAAGGTCTCCTCAAAATTAATACCTTCCATCTGTGAATATCCCTTACAAACAAGTCCTGCTTTGTTCCGAACCACTTCACCTTCTTCATTCAATTTGTTTCTAAATACCCATTTAGTACTGATAACATTTTTGCTCTTAGGTCTGGGAACAAGAAACTATGTCTTATTTTTCTCAATATGTTCCAACTCTTCTTCCATAGCTTTAACCCAACTTTCATCTTTGCATGCTTCATCAACATCCTTAGGTTCAATCTTAGAAATCAAACAAATTTTATTTCCAACAATTTGTTTACACCTTAAATTGGTTAAAAAAAAGTCAAAGATGTCAAATCAAGTCAATGCTAGTAATTAATTATCAAATTCATTAATTAATTAAACTCAAACCATTTAGATTAATTAAATTCAAAAAATTAATTAGTTATGTAATTGATTTAATCAATTCGATTATATAGTTCATTTAAATAATTAAATCCAACCCATCTAATTCGCATACATGGCTAATTTAATTAATTGTTTAAATTAAATAAATCTTAAATTCTCTCAACAACCACATGTGGACAAAATTTAATTAGTCAATAAGAGAGGAGGATTTGGAGCACATGGATCACTCCAAGGCTTTGCTATCTCGACCCTTCAATTTAAATAGACCAATCGTGTCCCTCCATTTGAGACACCTCAACAAGAACAACTCAGCCTTGTCTCTAACCATGAGTTAGCTAAACTCACATCAAACTCACTCCCCTTCCCTTGGGAAATCTTATAAATAGGATGCACTCTTAGAAAAAATCATCCATTATCATTTGCATCCACACTATAGTTAAATTTCATTCATGTTTTAGCATAATTGAATTCATCTTAGCATTTTAATGGAAAATCTACATTCATTTGAGCATGTTGATTAGATCATTTAGCTTAATTCATCATTCTCATTCTAAGGATTGTTACTTTAGGAGTTCTTTTTGCAGTTGAGAGCATAATTTTAGTCCTCTTAGTTAGAGATCCATAGGATGTTCTTGATCTTTTCAATTCAAAGTTGTTAAACAATATAGGCCTTTGCATTTTGAATAGATATTTGATTAAACTAATCCTATGAAGGTGTTTTTGATACACTGTAATACCCACCCCATAGTTTGATTTTCAGTTTTGGTGCCAAACTCTTTTAGGCCTTTTTATGTGTATTTTGGTTATTTCAGTGTTATTTGAGGATATTGATGTATGACATTTCAGTATGATTTGATATTTTATGATACATTGGATAGTTGTGTGATACCTTGTGTGTTCAGTTAGATTTGTGACTATTTCATGTTGGTTAATTATATGTTATGATGTCATTATGTTTATCGATTTACTGACAATAAAGACACTACATTTGTATGCACATGGATTATTTGTGTGTTTTACACTTGTCTGGTGTGTTTGATATGGTATGGGATGAAGTTGTAGTTACTTTCTTGTGAGATCCACATGATGTACTGATCCCAACCATTGTCGGTTATATTATATGTATGCATATGTTCGTCTTTGTGATGACATGTTTACAAGTACCGGGGATCATCTTCCTTGAATTGTCAGGAGTGAGCATGCCCTATCACAATATCTCAATGGTTAGAGAGAGGAGATAGCATTCAGGCTCAAATCCCTACCCTAAATCTACATTTTTTCCTAAGAATGGACAAGTATCTGACTGACTACCCTATCTGAATCTGTCAAGGTGACGTGGATTCGTGAGTTTTCTGTGTATGCGTCTTTCTTTTGTTTCAGTTGATTTTTTTGTTTGGATGGGTTCAGTTAGATTAATGTTGTTTTTTGGCTTGTTTCGATAAATAATTAATTAAGGTAATTATTTATGTTAATAATTTCACCTTTAATAAGGTTAAAATAGTAATATACTAATATATGGAGCTATTTAATAATTAAATGCCTATATTTAATTAAATGATTTAATTATAAAGTCTTAAATTAATAATTGAGATTTAATTAATATTAAATCCAAAAATTAAAATTAATCGTGCAATTAAATTATTGATGTTACTTTAAGTTGCATAATTGATTTATTTAATTAAATAATATCATGCATTTAATATGCACTTTTTAATAAATTATGACTTTAACTTTATTTTATAAAGTTGAGTTGTGCAAACTTAATTTAAGTTAAAATTGAAATTAAAGTATTTTCTTTTAATTTAAATAAAAATTTAATTCCTAATTAGGGTTGCACTTTTTCAAAACCTAATTTCTTTGTTTTCTATATATATGAATTGAAAGTCATTTGGAGGCATTCAATCAGGTTGAAGGAGAATTTTGAAGTTAAAGAATTTTTGTAAAGCTTTGGAGTATTTTGGATTGTGTCTTGTTTCGTGATTATTTCATATTTGTTCTTCATTGTTAAGCTAATTTTGAAACCTTGATAATTCAAGTTTTTCAGATGCATGTCTTATATGCATCTGAATCACTGGAATCCTTTGTTTGAAACTTCCTTGTTTGTTATTGTGTGTTTGAATTGTTAAAAATCTGATAAAATAGGTTATTGGATTAATTCCAAAGTTTTTCCTTCCTGTTTGTGTCAAAGTTGTGTTCTGGACATTAGGGTTTCATTTGAATATTCTTATTTTCAAAATGACCATAGGGTTTCCAGATCTGTGCAAAACCTTTACCAGTAATTGAAATTGATGTCTTGCTACCAAATTTGTTATTTGGCCTTCGGATCTGTGATATACCCTTATCAATTTATGAAATCCATGTCTTTACCAGAGTTATAATTAGCCCTCAGATCCAGATCTACATAAAAATAGAGAATTGGGGTTAAATTGCACGCTTTGAAAATAATTTAATATTTTATAAAATTTTGCATGTTTGTTTCCCATTAGATTTATTTGCATGAGTTATATATATATATATATATATATATATATATATATATATATATATATATATATATTCAGGTCTATTTTAATTCACTAGAGAAAAAAATGTTTTGTTTTTTAAAAGAAAAAATAATTAATTAAATTGGGGCGGGGGTTATTTCCCCCACCCTCGACACCCCTTGTCGTTGTCGCAGCAACCATTGTGGGTAGCAAGCTGTCGTGAGTAGTCGTAGCTTCTATGACAACTGCCACCATGGCAGAGCTGTCATAGGTAGGTGTGGGGAGGGTTGGCCCCCCCACCCTTTATTAAGTTTTTTTAAAATTTTAATTTTAGTTTTTATGAAAAATTATGTTTTATTAAAGTTTGGATCGAGGTATCTGGATCTAAATTATATCAGGTAGTAACCAAATTAAAAATAATCAAGAAAAAATTAAAAGTATGGAATGTTGATCATTTCGGGAATATTTTTGTAAACAAAAGCACTTTGGAAGAAAAATTGTCAAATTTAAATGAGGAAGTGATAGCTAGAGGTATGGATGCAATCCTTTATGATGAGGAAAAGCGCAAGTAATGAAGGAATATGAAGAGGTATTGGCAAGCGCAGAATTTTTTTGGAGACAGAAATCATGTTAGAAATTAATCTTTCCTTGGTGAACTATGTAATTAAAGGATAAACCAAGGTATCCTAAATTGTATATGTCCTCTAGTCCAAGTGGGAGGACATGTCACTTTTTTGTAATTCCTTTAATAAGGAAATTAGATACTCCTCCTTAAGAGGATTCCTACACATGGCACACACTTAATGTGAATGTGGCACTCATTGGACATAGGAGTTACATGCAAACTCCTTCACTCATCTCTACTTAAGAGATGCTTCTCACACACTTCTTAGGTTGGTTCTCATGGGAATTCTTCTCTGTTCTTATCTTATTCTCATTCTTTCTCTCACAATATTCTAATGAGCTTCTTGCTCAAGCTCTCTCTCTCTTTTTCTAGGCTTCTTGCCTCGTTCATATTATACTCACAAGGGGTTTTTCTAAGTTTTCCCCTTTCAAAAACATTGTCTTTGTGTTGATCTTGAGCTTCTTGATGCTTTTGTTGAAAGTTCTTGAATCATCCTTCATTCATTGGGTTATGGTAAAATTCTTACTACTTGCTGCACTCTCTTGGATTCTTTCCTTAATCTAGTTTCCATTTATTTATATTTTCTAACATGGTATTAGAGCTGGTTAAATCCTTATTTTGAGTGTTGCATGCAAGAATACTTGAAAGATATCTCGATCGAGGAGAAGAAATCAATTTTTTTGTTGATCTAACTCTTGTTTGCAGGGTTTTCTTTCATTTTTTTTGCAAATCTAAGTGTATTCATCTCTATTTCAAGCTTTTTTAAAGTTTTTAAGTGTACACCTCTCTCAGTTGTGATTCATGTTTCCGAAGCTTTCCAAAGGCAAGGGTTAGTAGAAAAGGTTTACAAATGATATAAATCAAGTACACAAAGCTACCAAAATGAATAACTTGAAATGTAACCAATAAAATGTACAAGCAAAGAAAGGAAAACAAATGAATGCAAACCCCAAAGTGCTTGAAGCTTCTATTGTCTCTCTCTACTCCTTCCGAAACATTATTTTTGATGCTCAATATTGGTGTGGCAGCGTCTATGACTTGAGAAGTGTCGAGAATTTTCTAATTGAAACGGGTGTGTGATCGCAAGATGGCTTGAATGCTAGAACCAAACTGACATAGTAATGGCGCACGAGAGCTTGAAATCCTAGATCTATGTTCGCAAGAAGGCTTGAATGCTAGAACCAATCTGACATAGTAATGGCGCACAAAAGCTTGAAATCCTGGATCCTTCAAATGGTTATGAAGGGTTTATTATATAGGAATTGGGGATGAAATGAATGGTTGAGATCAATCCCAGAGATAGGGAGATGAACGGTTGAGATCAAAAGGAACTGGAGAAGCCATCAGTAAACTCCATCTCTTCAATTGGTAAAGAGGAGACAAAGTTCGGTTGACTGAATAGCTAATTGTGGGTTACCTTTTTGAACTGAAGAGGTGGGTGAAGTTACCCATGTGGACTGGAGAGATGGGTGGAGTAACCCATGTTATCTGATTGGAGTTATCTCTTTGAAGATAAATGAATATTTAATTAAAGTTTTCAACATGTGAGATAATTGAATTCTTTTTGATTTAGAATTACTTTATTTGATGAAATTAAATTAATTTAATTGAAATTAATATAATTGGAAGAATTTAATTAGCAAATTTAAATATTTGAATTTAAACTATAGGAAATTGAATTTAATTAATTAATTAATGGTAATTAATCAATTAAGGTTAATTAATTAAATAAAATTAATTATTTAATTAATTAAATAAAATTAATTATTTAATTAATTTTGGGAATTTGATTAGATGATTTGGGGAATGAATTTAGAGGAAAATAGATGATTAATTAATGATTAAAAAACTATCAATTAATAGATGAAAATTAGTGTTTTTAATGTAAAGTCGCAAGCCTGTCCATTTTTGGGTGTCTACATTTGCCCCTCTTTGATGTGATGTGGCTTGTCATAGTGTGTCAAAGATTCTTTGATTTTGATCCTGCCCCAGTGATAGTAGGTGTATTTATGTCCCCTCAACAAATTTGAGTGAAAAGTCTCAACATGAGTGTTAATTTGTTGAAACTGCAATTTCTGAATCTGGGTAGTTAACTGATTTGAAAAATGCCTTATATTGCCCCTAATATTGAGTGTGGAAGTTTCCAGGGACCGGGAAGAAAAATTGGATCTCCTAGTGAAATTAGGGTTTGTGGGAACCCCTATAAATAGCCAAGAGATCCATTCATTTGTCACATTGCCTTCTTGGAGCTCTCGGAACCTTGGTGAGTTTGTGCTTAGTTTTCTTTCTTTTTTCTCTTGTTTTCATGCGATGGCAGGCTTACCGAGAGTTACACACATATCCGACCGAGTCCGGATGTATCAAAGACTAGCTGGCATAGGACGTCCAATGAGTTTTATCACTTTTGTGTCATTAATGCCTATTTTTCTTGCTTTGAAAAATTATTGTTTTTTGAATTTTTTGCCTGTTGTGCCGCAATCATCTACGATTTTACCGCAATTGCAGTTTGAATGTCGCAATTGCTTGTCAAGTGCCGCATTTGATAAGTGTACCTCACTATTATTGCTTTCCTGCTGCAATTATGTTTTTCCTACCGCAATTGATGATTATGTTTCGCAATCGCATAAGTGAACCGCAGATGAAGTGTTTATTGCCGCAATCGCTTTTTTAGAACTATCTGCCTGATTTCCTTGTCTGATTTCTACATATTCTGGTTTTTGGCACTCTCTTGTATGATTGGTACTAATATTTTTCTTATTTATTTCCATGTGCAGTTCACCAGGCGGATTTTGTGCTGTCAGGAGTCGAGGGCGATGGGTCTTGTTTACAGGTTCTAGCTCTCGGAGGATGAGAGGTTAGTTCTTAGGGACTTAGGATTATATTGGATATGTTACATGTCAGAGATCACGACCAACAAGGGTATGATCTCTGCTCTTGTAGAGCGTTGGCAATCTGAGACATGCACTTTCTGGTTACCCACTAGAGAGTGTACTGTTACTTTGGAGGATGTGTACCGCATCCTCCAACTTCCAATCCAGGGTGCGCTTGTGGAGTATGCCACCCATTCTGATATTGTTTCCTTGACTAAGCTCTCTGGATTGCCCTGAGATCATCTTGGGTTATCCAGTGCTTATGATATTTCATGGTTCATATTTAGTTTTGGCATTGACAGGTTGTCCACTCTACTGGGCCATTTGATTTGTGGCATCTTATGCCCTGATCATCGACAGTGTGGATTTTATGTCGGCTTTGGTACTATTTTGTAGAGCATGGTCTGGGATTGTACTGTTTATGCATGGGGGCCATGCATGTTGACTCATATGCACTTCCACATGTTCTACGCAACTTACCTTAATGGTAAGTCACTCGGCTGTGGCGCTACCCTCCTCCAAATATGGGCGTGGGAGCACATAGTTGTCTGTCATCCTGTTGGTACATGTGCTTTTCCTGTAGACAGGTTGTATGTGTATATGTATGATGGAGCCATTTGATGACATGTAACTGATTGAATGTTTGATAATGTTAAGTTGAAGATGATGCAAAACATTAAACCAGTTAATGGTTTGTATTGTCATTGATGTCAACTTGATATCATCTGTATGGTCATATACATAATGCCAAAGACTTTAGAGAATCAATGGAATAGAGGTTATTCTTTCAGCAATGCATAAAATTCAAGTATTCACTAAGTGATAGACCACACCAACAGAGTGCACACCATCGGTAAAGATAGAGATAAAGTCACAATGATGCCCGACGAGCAGAAGACAGTGTTGCCCGACGAAGCAGAATCACAGGTTGCCCGGTGAGCTAAAAATAGAGTTGCTCGACGAGCAAGATCCAATGATGCCCAACGGATGAAGATCCCGAAGCTAACTAAAGTTACACCAATGAAACTAGCAGTTGTCACCGATGACAAACTACAGAATTGACCTACAGAACAGAGAAATCAGAAAATGATAAAATATCTAGTTGGAAGAGCTTAAGGATAAACTTAACTGATTATTTTATTTGTTTTATTCAACCATAGTTAAGAAATTGATTTATACAGTTGGCAAGAAGATAACTACAAGATAAATCAGGAGTTAAAATCATAAATCAAATTGGTTGGATTGTTTTTCACACCAAGAATCAAGAATCAAGAATAAAAAATAAAGGAATATCGTGTCTATATAAGAGACAAGCATAATTCATTTCCGCAAGCAATCAAATACACGGGGGAGTGAATTGAAAGAATATACTGAAGAGAAACTGGTGAAGGATAAACTTCATACAGTCCTGATCAATCAAGCTAAGGGAGAGCTAAAGAATTATGCAGACACCGATGAACAGTGAAGCACAGCATCACAGAGCAGAAAGTGTGAAGC
>MU224966.1:1419310-1444546 GCA_018584345.1 Thuja plicata
GGGATGGGGGGACAGGGCTGAGGAGGGAGATATGGATGTGGCCATGGGAGGTATGGAGGTGGATCCCTCAGAGTTGGAGCATCTCACCCAACAGGTACAATATTTACAGGCCAGACTTGCTTCTGCTGATGCTCGTGCTACTGCATTGGAGGCTAGGGTTACAGTGACCGAGGTGAGAGAGTGATAGGCTCAAGCTGAGGTTCGATCATTTATTGGTAGTGTATAGGATACATCCCACTGGGATGTTTTGAACAGGTACTATAGATCTAGGCATGATGCTCAGAGAGAGATTGAGTACTGGCGGCGACATTATGAGGGTGCAGCTCCAGCTGAGCAGAGAGTACCTAGTTATACAGCCTCTCAGAGATCCAGCAGAGCACAAAGATCACAGAGCAGTGGTGTGGGAGCTCCTGGTTCATCACAGAGACCGGCTTCTGATATGTCACCCCCTCATCCACCTCCTGGCAAGGGTGGGGGTAGCACATGTTGATCTTGATGCTTTACATATTATATATCATGTACCATTTTTGTAGTGATGCTCATCTGATATACTCTGAGTTTTATCCTTTATTGTATCCCTACACAGTGATATTTATTGATATATGTTGACTACCTTCTTTTGTTTAGACTTGCGACTGTTCATTGTACTCATATATTTGATTTATGTGAGGTGCATCTATTGATTTGATATGATATGCATTGGTTTACTTGCTATATGTATGATTCTATATGATTTGGTTTTTTAGTGATGAAAATGTATATGCAATATGATTCTAATATACAGACTTGTAGATGGATGATTTACTTTTCCTATGATACTGACATGTTTATGCAGGATGGTGGAAATGAAATGCATGTTTATATGAGATGTTTATGGATGCATGTGAATTATGATTTACCATATATGCAACTACCATGTTTTTTTCATTTTCTGATGCACTTAAATATAATGAATGCAATCTATTATGTACAAAATATCTGAGTAATGCATGTGTTAATTAGAAAGAAGTTAGTTTGGATAGATTTTCTCTGAGATTGATCTAATAGAATGGAATGATAGAAAGGATTTTTTTTCTTTTTTGATAGATATGAATTGATAGAAAGGATGAGTGTCCCAAGTCGCTGCCCCTGTTTCCAATATTTGTCATCATTGCATCTTTTTTTGTATTTTCTAAAATTTTGAAGAGAGTCCAATGTATCCAGATCACATACCACCTGGATACCGCCACAACCTCTTGATAAGCAGAAGGAGTAGATAGATTGAATAGAAAGAGAACTTAGTGCACCCAAATATTGACCATCTGGGTTCAGCTATGTTCCCTGTTTGAAAATAAAAAGAGCCAAAAGCACCCAAATATTGACCATCTAGATACCGCTTTGTCCTCTGAATAAACTAAAACAAAGAAACCAAGATAGAACTCCTATGCACCCTGAGTCCATCTGGATAACACCGCGAGCTCTTGATTCCAAAAAGGGAAAGCCAAAAAAAACAAGATAGAACTCCTACACCCCTAGAGTCCATCTAGATAGCATCATGAGCTCTTGATTGCAAAATAAAAGAAAAGACCATAGAAACCAAGATAGAACTCCAACGCACTCAGAGTCCATCTGAATAGCGTTGCGAGCTCTTGATTCTATAAACTAAACAAGCAAATAAAAGAGAAGGAATGTCTAATTCTTTCCCAGGGTTAAGCTCAGATCGTGGAACTACGCAGTTGTCAAATAAGTGACAGTGCCTACCACATTTATCCTAAATCATCATGGCCTTGAGAATGAAGTGAACATTCAATAGACATCAATCAAAGAAAATAAGTCATGATCTATCATAGCTACTCTCCTCACATAGTGGATCATGGAGTAGCGTAAGAACATAACCGTGAAATATAGATTGACATCTAATCGACTGACTGACCTAGTCAACATTTTTGGATGGTTCCTTGATTCAGTTGGATTCTCTTGATTGGCTCGACTCTTTTGACTGGCTTGATTGGCTTGATTGCTTGAGTTGGTTTGGTTTCAGTAATAGATTACTCATATAAGACTCACCTATCTGGTTTTGAGCGTATCCATCATTGCGTAAGATGATTGATGGGATTTGATTGATTGACTGTGACCATTTTGGCAGTTGTTCAAGTTGTGTCAGATGGGCCCAATGCTGGTTCGCAAAGCTCATGATTGTGACAATTGATAGATTGGCTTGGTCACTAGTTGCTTGTTGATAGATTTGACAGGTTGATAAAGCTATGTCAGATGGGCCCAATGTTGATTCGCAAAGCTCATGATTGTGACATTGATTAACTGGGCATGATCGCCCTTTGCTCTCTTGATAACCGAGTTGGTTGTATTGCTTGAGATTTTGCAATTTTTTGATTATTTTTTATGAAGATTGATTTTTTCTGAATATTTTGATATTTGTAGGATTTTTTGATGTGTTTTCTGATTTTTAGGATTTTTTCAGGACATTTAGAATCGTCCCCTAGTCTGGTGGACCAGTACTAACCATGGATAAGTGTTTGGTGCTCAGAGGTGTTTGCGCACTTGGATATAGCTTGGGTAGTCAGTCTTGCATTTGAAGTGTGCTCAAGCTTTTGATCTTGGAGTTCATTGATGGTGAAGCTAGATTTTGAACACTTGGTGCCTGTTTGCCAGGTTTTTCACCAAGGTACCTACTTAATAACGCATGTTTGCCAAGTTTTCACTGAGAGAGCAATTTTGTTTCTCTTTACTTTTTTTCTTTTTTGATTTTTTTTGTTGTCGCCAAGGTGCCTATTTGCCAGGTTTTCACCAAGGTAACATTTTGTATTTTCTAATTTTTTTGGTATTTTATGGATATGTAGATAGGTGCCTTGACCATAGAGACCTCAAGGGTAGAACCTCTTGAGGTGCATGATGTTGATGTATCTGGGGAGCTGATCTTCTTTTGGTGTTGCTAGTATGAATGCCCCACTCTGAGTAGAGCTGACAATGACAAATGGTCGTATCCAGTTAGGCTCAAACTTTCTGGGTTTGACTCACTCTGCTTGGTTCTTTTGATTTTCCATGAGGACAAGGTCTCCTACCTCAAATGTTTGTGACCTCACCTTCTTACGATAGTTCCTTCTAAGGTGATTCTAATAGCCTTGTAAGTGGTCAAAGGCATGTTGTCTTCTTTCATCTAGTAACTCTAGTTCATTGAGCCTTGCTACTCTGTAGTCTTTGTCTGTAATAAGGTTCTTTAATGATATCCTTAGGGATGGGATTTCCACTTCGAGGGGTAATACCACCTCTAATCCATAGACTAGGGAGAAAGGAGTGGCTCTTGTAGGTGTTCTCACACTGGTTCTGTATGCCCATAATGCGGGACTAAGCTGTAAATGCCAGTCTTGTCCTGATTCATTCACTGTTTTCTTCAAGATTTTCAAAATTGTTTTGTTTGTAGCTTTAGCTTGGCCGTTCTCTTAAGGATAATAAAATGAAGAGAACCCTTGTTTGATATGGAACCATTCACATAGCTCTTCAACATCTATTTTTGAAAGGTGTACCATGATCTGTCAGGATGGTTTGAGGGATCCCGTATTGACAGACGATGTGGTTTAGTATGAACATTGATATCTACTTTCTGATAATGTAAGTGAGGGAGATTGCTTCCACCCACTTGGTGAAGTACTCTATTGCTGCTATGATGTATTTATGTCCATTTGCTGAAGAAGGTGTAATTTTGCCCGCTAGGTCAAACCCCCACATAGAAAATGGCAATGGTGATGTGATAGGATTTAGTTCTTGGGCTGGTGCATGGATGAGGTCTCCATGAATATGACATTGTCTACACCTTTGTACATGTTTGTGTGCATCTGTCTCTATTGTGGGCCAATAGTATCCCATGTAGATGATCTTCTTAGCTAAGTTGTTGCCACCTTTGTGGGTTCCACAAATTCCTTCATGTACCTCATATAGAGCTCTCTGGGATTCCGTGGAAGTGAGACATCGTAGTAGCGTTCCATCTAGACTTTGTATATATAAAGTATTTGAGAGGATGGTATACCTAGAGGCTTGGCAGATGAGGGACTTTCTCTGGTTTTTGGACAAGTTGGGAGGTAAGACACTATTTTGGAGGTAGTTGTATACATCTTGGTACCATGGGTTTTCAGGACCAACAAGGATGCATGCTAATTCTGTGATGGATGCTTGATGTGATGGCACCAAGATTTTCTCTACTAGAAATTGGAATCTTGTTTCATTACCTGGCATATCAATCAATGATGCTATGGTAGTCATCGCGTCTACAGCTTTGTTCTGTGCTTGTGGAACTTGCTCGAAGAAGACGTAATGGAACTTGGTGCGTAATGTTTCCATCTGTGCTCTGTATGGTATTAGCTTCTCATCTTTGGTCGTATAATCATTATTGACTTGACTAATGACCAACTGCGAATCTCCAAAGACCTTAAGGTTCTTGATTCTCCATTGAATTTCTATCTTTAAATCGATGACCAGTGCTTCATATTCTTCTATGTTGTTTGTACAGGGGAAGTTGAGTCTGAAAGATTTTGGAGTTGTATCATTATCTAGAGTGATGAGCACCACTCCTTCCCCCGCACCATGGTTCGTGCACAATCCATCAAAATAGAGTTTCCATACCTCAATTGTTGGTTGTAGTGTCATAATAGATTCATCAGGAAAGTCAGAAAGAATAGGCTGATGGTCCTGAACGGGTGCCTCTGCTAGTTGGTCCACAATCACTTGCCCTTTGATGGCCTTTCTGTCTATGTACTCAATGTCAAACTCACTTAGGATCATTACCCACTTCGCCAGTCATCTGGTGAGCATTGCTTTGCTTAGGAGGTACTTTAAAGGATCAATATGTGCGATCAACTTTGTTTGGTGAATCAACATATAATGTCTTAGCTTTTGGGAAGTGAAGACAACTGCAAGGCATGAATTTTCAATTGGCATATAGTTGAGCTTATATCCTACCAATGTTCTTCTTAGATAGTAGATGGCCCTTTCTTTACCTGCATCATCATGTTGTGCCAAGAGTACACCTAATGTTGATTTTGTTGCTGAGATATACATAAGCAATGGTCTACCTTGGACTGGTGGCACCAATATAGGAGACTTGAGGAGGTAGTCATTGAATAGTTGGAACACTTGTTCATATTGGTCGGTCCATATGAATTTTATGTCTTTGTGTAGTAGATGTTGGAATGGGTGGCACTTGTCTACTAGCTAAGCTATGAAGTGCCTGATTGATTGGAGCCTTACTTGTAACCCTCTTATTTGCCTCAGGTTCGATGGTGGAGGCATGTCCAATATTGCTTTGACTTTCTCTGGGTCTACTTCGATGCCTCTATGTGACACTATGAACCCTAGTAGCTTTCCTGCTGTGACACCGAATGCACATTTCTTTGGGTTTAAATAGACTTTGTATTCCTACATTCTGTCAAAGATTGGTCCCAATACTTGTAGATGATCCTTGCGAAGCATTGAATTGGCTAGTATGTCATCCACATAGTCTTCCATTGTTTTGTGGATGAGATCATGAAATATAGTTGTCATAGCCCTTTGATATGTCGGGCCAGTATTTTTGAGACCAAACGACATGATGTTCCAACAGTAAGTGCCCCAAGGACATGTGAAAGTTGTTTTATGTTGGTCTTCTAGCGCTATTCTTATCTGATTATACCCTGAAAATCCATCCATGAGTGATAGCATTTGATGTCTAGCGGTTAGATCTACTATCATATCAATGTTGGGTAAAGGAAAGTCATCCTTGGGACAAGCTATATTGAGATCTCTGAAGTCTTTGCAAATTTGTATCTTACCACTGTGCTTTGTAACTGGTACCAAGTTAGATATCCAGTCTGTGTATGGTATTGGTCTTATGAACTTGGCATCTAGGAGGTTTTTCAACTCTGCCTTGACTAACAATGCAACATGGGGATGCATCTTTCTCAGCTTCTTCTTGACAGGTTTGGCATTGGGTAGCAACAGGAGATGGTGTAGTACTAGCTCTGGATCTAACCCTAGCATATCCGAGTAGGACCATGCGAAATTGATCATCCTTTCCTTGAAGAAACTGATGAACTATTCTCTCTCCTCTGGGGTTAGTGATTTTGCCAAGTATATGTTCTTTGGGTTCTTATCATCTCCCAAATTGACTTCCTCTATTTCTTCTACTAGTAATGTAGATTTCTCCTCTGTAAAGGGGAGGAGTTCCTTCTTTCCATCTTCTAGTGCCTCAGTGAGGTTTTCGCTAGAAGATACATCTTGTTTTAGCTTTTTATCATTTTTCTGTTCTTTGTTCTTTTGTGGACTAGAAAGAGGATCCACCTCCCCAAAATATGTCAGTCTACCAAGGTCAATGGAGAAGCCTTCCTTGTGGTCTCCTGATGGCACACCTTCTCTAAGTCCCATGAAATCAACTATAGCCTCATCATTCTCAAAGACATCTAAATCAGGCGGTCCTTGTTGATCCCACTCTATTAGCTCTGGGTGTACAAGACAAACACTTTCGTGGTTGTTTGACTCTAGTTGATTGAAAGGGACTACAGATATGGTTCCTACAAAACTAGACTATGATGTGGATGCACCACCTGAGGAATGATAAATGACATGTTTATCTATGTAGGGTTGTTCGGCAATGGATATTTGGTCGAATAAGTCTTCCAGGTTTATGATAGTGTCTGACCAAGGGGAATAATCTGGGATCGACGGTTCAGAGTCATGAAGGGATCTCCACTCATACTTGTGGGAGTTAGTCTCAATAGAACGCTCGTCAGATGTCTCACTTCCTTCATTATCGCCAATTGCTATGTTGAGGTTCACTCGGGTTTGAGAGGTTCACTCTTCGGAGGGCAACAACTATGCTAGTATGCTGCTTATCAAGACATGTTCTGTGTTGTGCCCCCAGTGCATCTCTGCTATTTGTTCCTGGTCAACTTGGATGTCTTGGATTATAGGATGGGCTTTTTGTTTCCCATAGCCTAACCCTCTCTTGTTTCTCTAGGTTGGCAAGAGAGACAATTCCATTATGCCTTATTATCTTGCCCCCAGGCTGGTTGTACCATCATACCTGAATCTTTGTAACATTGTATAACCATTACCATAGTTCGACAGGGGTAGGGTTTGTCAGATTGTTTCTTATGGGTCTTGGTATAACCATGTGCTGATATCTTGTTCAAATGAATTTTCTTTAGCTATGTCTCCCCATCTAACAAAGGTTGTGGGCGGACATTTGAATAGAACATGCTACAAAGTTTTTGTTATAATAACAAGTTGTGGCATGTCATAAGTTCTCAGGCTCTGAGGCATGTGCGCAATAGTGAAAGCCTCTTCATATCTGTACTCACCATAACCCTTGTTGGTAATGGATATCTTGCCCACTTTTTGTGTGACATCCTTAGGATTTGAATATGAAGAGGAGGGGATACTTGCATCTTGGTTTAAAGGTACTTGGTTGTTTGTGCTGATTTGGACCGCGTTACAGTATTGGAAAGGTTGGGGATCTCCCTCTATGATTATTTCTTCTCCCTGGTGTGGGAATTTGATGCATTGATGGTATGTCAAGGGTACGACTTGCATTTCATGTATCCATGGTCTCCCTAGTAACATGTTGTATCCCAACTCAAGATCTCAGATTTGGAAGGGGGTATTTTTGACCACTGGACCAATACAGACAGATAGAATGATAATACCTTTAGAAGACCTTTCCTCTTCATCATAAGCTCTGATATTTATCCTCCTTGTGACATCAATGCTTGATTCTGAATAGCCCAATTGCTTGATTAACTTTAGAGTACAGATGTTTAACCCAGCTCCACCATCAACAAGGACCCTATGGATTGCACTTTTGTGGACCTCGACCAGTAAGTGCAAATGATCATTATACAGGGGTTTATGCGGCGGCACATCACGGTCTGTGAATGTGGCATGTTTTTTAGTAGCTATATGGTTAACCATAGTTTGGAAGCTCTCGAGTGTTATGTCCCTTGGGACAACTTCAATCTGAAGGGCTTGGTCAAGTGCCAGTTTATGCTGTGGAGATATGCACAATAGGTCAAACATGGAGATTTGGGTAGGTGTGTGCTTTAGTTGATCCACTATGCTTGGCCATGGATCTAAGTTTGCATTAGGATTGGAAAATACAGTAGATGAGGATGGAACTCCTTACAAGACGACTCTGGCATGATGCGTTGTTTCAACACATTTGTTACCTTGGTCTTTGATAGTGATCGTAGCCACATGGCTATCTGAAGGATTGAGGCAATTGATAACATTATCATTATTGTCATATGTATAGTTTACTTGTTTTGTCTATCCACCAGACCCGGAGGCTTTTCCCTTATTGTGATCATGAAAGCTATCATTGAAGATAGTGTGATTAGTTGTGCCTTTGGCTTGGGTATTTTTCACATCGATGGCCCCTATGTCAATCAGATCTTGGATAGCGTGTTTCAATAAAAAACAATTAGGCATCTTGTGCCCTTTCACCCGATGAAACTCATAGAAGTCTTTGTCATTAGACCACCTTGGTTTGTTTGCATCTTGTTCAAATTCCATGATTTTCAGGAGAGTGATAGTGTTGGATTGTATCAACTTGCGTAAAGCTGATTCTATCAGCTCTCCTAATGATGTGAAATCTCGTTGCTGGAATTAAAGCCATGGTCTGCATTGAGTCTATTGTTGACTGTTTGAAACAGCAGCTGCTTGGACAAGGGGAGGTTTGTTTTGGGTGTATGCTTGTTGAGTGGGCCCTATGAGTTGTTGGTTGGCCATATGTGCACCTTGCAGTGACACCTTAGGTTGCACATAGTTGATTGTCTTCACATTAATGACACCATCGTTGGTGACATTTTTATTTTTGTTCCACCTCTTAGCTTTGTCCGTTGCATTTTTGTTTGTATTCGTTTGTGTTGGATCTACAAGGATTCCTCATTTGACTAAGTTCTGCTCACAACAAACTCCTCATTCGATGAGTTGTGTGAAGTTCAGAGCTAACTGTGATTCTGTTGTGAATGACATGTCTGGAATTAGATTGTCAATGAACATGACTATTAGGTATTGTTCAGGCACATCATACGTTATGCGGTTTTCCATATTCCTCCATCTCTGTAGGAACTTCACAAAAGACTCTCCATCCTTCTGTTTGATATTATAAAGGTCCTTGATGCTGAACTTGCACTCGATGTTATGATGGAAGTGAGCTATGAACTTTTTAGCCAGTTCACCCCAAGACTAAATGCCATGAGGTAAATGTGAGAACCACTCCATTGGTGGTTCGACTAAGCTTTGTGGGAATAGTCGCATTAAATATGTTTCATCATGGGTGACTTCGATGCAACTAGCAAAAAACTCTCAAATATGTTCAATAGGGTTAGTATTGCCCCTATATTTGTCAAATTTCAACACCAAGAAGTGATTTGGGAATGGAGACATGTGGAGAGAATGATCAAAGGGGTATGGGTTTAAATCCTCTATGGTGTAGGATTTAGTTTGCCCCTGATTTTGAATATCCATCATTTGGGTTTGAAGGGTTTGCATTTGTTGCATTAACATGTCTGTTTGATATTGAGGTTGATGTGTGATGACATTCCTTTGTACTGTAGTAGGTATGAGGTTGCACCTCTGTGTCCCTTGAGTAGGAACATAGGATTTCATCCTGGGGACTTGATATTGATTTATCACTGAGTGATTTTGAAATGGGGGCACATGAGTAGCCCATGGTGGGTTTTGATGTGTTTGCTATTGGGATTGGGAATGTTTTTGTGATTGAAACTAGGGTTGATACTGCTGGGGTTGATATTGCTGCTGCTGAGGTTGGGGTTGAAGCTAGGGTTGCTTTTGCTGAGGTTAGAATTGAGGCAACTGAAGCTGGGGTTGTTGTTGCGGGGGTTGGTTTTGAGGCAACTGAAGCTAGGGTTGTTGTTGCTAGGGTTTGATTTGAGGCAACTGAAGCTAGGGTTGTTGTTGCTAGGGTGGGATTTGAGGCAACTGAAGCTGGGGTTGTTGTTGCGGAGGTTAGATTGATGTCAGAATGGGCAATGATGTAGGCTTGGGTGGGCATTGACTATAAGTCATACCTGCAGAGATGGATCCCTGTGGGCATGCGGTGTTGATCCCAAGACTAGTATGAATTGACCACAATAGTGACATAGTTTCAGAATAGGTGGTGTTTGGTGGGATGGAAGGCATAACATGAGAGCTTGATTGCCCCGACCATGTGACCAAAGGTGGGAGCATACTAGTGACCATAGGTGCACTTAGTTGCAAGCCTATCATGCTTTGAGTGTAAGATGTGCTAGCCTAGTTCATGCCATTGGTTTGACTGGGTATGGTCTGTGTCAATGTGGGTATTACCAATGGTGGGAAGATTTGAGAGACAAAAGGCAATATCTGAGGAGAGTGAGTAGTGTTTTGACTTGTGAGAGGGTTTTCAGGCCATATGGTCGATACATTAAATTCAGCAGGGATTTTGACTCCCTTCTTTATCATCATGGCTAAGAAGCATTTGGGATTCCTCTCTACAACAACGTCAACCACTTGTGTGGAATAAGCATCTTGTTCTATATCCTCTAGTTCCTCTTCTATGACATTTTGGAAAAGAGTTGCCCATGGGGTTGTTCAATGAACAGAGTAGAACAGGTGTTTATAAAAGGGTTATCTTCTCTCTTTGTTTCCCAAGCGGGGAATCTATTGATATATGACTCATCAGGTTGCAATCTAGCCTTTGACCTTGTGTAAGGCCCTCCATGAGGTGTTTGAGACATAGTGTGGTCCATATTTTGTAACTAAAATAGGTGATATAAAACAAAGAAAGAAGAATATCCTTTCTAAGGAAGTCTAAATTATGTTTTGGACAAGAGTAATTCTAAGGGCATATTTTGATATATCTTGATCTCAAAGTGGTGATGATTTAAAAAGATATGATTTGTCAACCTTTGCCTTGGAAAAATTCACTTTGATAAAGATGATTATATTTGATATGATGAGATCAAGATATTTTGAGTCTGAGCTTTCAAACTAACAATGTTTCTGACAATAATCGTGATTTTCAGAGAAGGGATGATCTTTAATGTTTAGAGATTCACACAATGTTCTTCACATTTTCCTGGGATAGACACTTGTTTTGGACACCAAATGAAGAGTTCTTTCAAGGTTTTTAGGTCAAAACAAGAATAATGTATCTCTGGTCAATTGCGGTACAACTCCACCAATTGCGGTAAAGTAAATGGTCGATTGTGGTAGTTTATCACCGATTGTGGTAATAAACAGGATGATTGTAGCAATAAACAAGATAACTGTGGCAAACTTCTATCAATTGCGGAAAAATGCAAGCAATTGTGATAAAAGGGGAACAGTCTCAAAAAGACTAGAGGATAAGTATCACTGTCTGACAATTTTGATATTCTGGAACAATGCTTCTGATTTGCAAGACAGTTGATTTTGACAACCCTAGACTTTAACACGTTTGACTCGTTTTGATAGTTTGGATGTTTTGTTTTGCATTTTTAGAAACTGATCAAAGAAACAAGCACAAAAGACACTATGTTTTGAAGAATGGAGACTGACAATGTGTATGTTCTACAACTTTTTCAAGTTGCAAGGTTATCACAAGGTCTCAACAATGAACAGTCAGATTAATCTAGGTCAATAGTTTTAGAATACAATGTTATAGGCCCAATGCTTGAATGTCCGTTAGCTCACACAACAATTGTCACACTACTAGGACACAAAGGTCTATGATGTAGGTGCCCGTGTTTTTTCCATTTCTGTGGAGTGAAGATCTCCTTCACTACACAAATATCGTGGGACACATATGTTAGGAATCTTGGGGGGAAATTCTGCAACCCCTTGCACTATAATAAGGTATATGTTCGGAGGTAGATTGGGTTGGCCTCTAATTAACAAGGTTGTAGTTAGGGTCCATGGCATCTATCCAATCAGTTTGTACGTGTGTGACTCACTTAAGAGCCTAGTTGACCATGCTAGCTCCTTAGGGATATTCACTCGATCTAGACTATCATCAACACACCTCGCCCGAGCTTGGCTAGATAAGATAGAACTTTGGTTCACACCTTGTTTATATACCAATCAGAAGGATTACCAGTTTAAGGTCATTCTCTGAGGAAGAAGTGCATTCCCTAGACAGGCCTTTCTAAAAAGTATAAAGGTGTCTAATCTAATAGATTGTGCAAGTGCACCCAAAACTCAAGACATAAGGTAAACCGATTAAGCTCTGAAAGTTTGAAATGTGAACTAAGCTACACCACCATACAAGCACAAGTGTTCAGTTTTAAGCCCAAAAGTAGGTGTTGATTGCTTGTTCAATTTTAATGCACCAAATCGAGAAATTCTTTGCCTTGTTCAATTTTAGTCCCCATGTCAATTTTAAGCCCAAATTTGAAATGTGAGATGTGAGATGTTTGACAAACACTGTTCTTTTTAAACCCAAGTCGACAAGTGAATTCCTTTTAATTTTCTTTGTTAAACAAGTTAGTATCAAAAGGATTTTTTTGTAAAGTGAGAGTATATGTAACTTTCAAACAATGAATGATACTCACCAACAACTTACCCTTCCTGTTCGTGGGAACTTGTTGTCCTGCAAAAAAATAAAGTATCAAATTTTCAGATAGCAAGATAAAGAATTTGGCTCTGATGAGCAATTTTGCAAGCGATTGCGGCGATGCACAAGTAATTACGGTAAATAACAGGCGATTGCGTCCCAAAAGTAGCAATTGCGGCAAAGCACTTTGAGTTGCGATAATGCACAATCAATTACGGTCTGGATTGGTCAATTGCGCTCTGGATCGATCAATTATGGTACAATTCTTCTGATTGCGGTACAATTCTTCTAATTGTTGTACTGGTCAGTCAATTACGATAGAATGTAGAAAAGACAAAGACCCAAAAGATGATAGAAAAGAAATGCGGAAACCTACAATCGCTTGCGGTATTAAACCAGTCGATTGCGGCATAATTTTGTCAAGTGCGGCATATTAACAACAATTGCAAAATAACACAGATATCAAAAAAATACAAATTTTTAGGTCTGTGACCATATGACTGTGGCTGATCAATTATGTTTGTTGTCTGTAAGAGATATTCAAGCTATTTGATTCACATTAGGTTCACCAAAATGTATGCCTCTCTCAATCGTGATTTGTGTTTCCCAAGCTTTTCAAAGGCAAGGGTTAGTAGCAAAGGTTTACAAATGATATAAATCAAGTACACAAAGCTACCAAAATGAATAACTTGAAATGTAACCAATAAAATGTACAAGCAAAGAAAGGAAAACAAATGAATGAAAACCCCAAAGTGCTTGAAGCTTCTATTGTCTCTCTCTACTCCTTCCGAAATGCTATTTTTGATGCTCAGTATTGGTGTGGCGACATCTATGAATTGAGAAGTGTCAAGAATTTGCTAATTGAAATAGGTGTGTGATCGCAAGATGGATTGAATGCTAGAACCAAACTGACATAGTAATGGCGCACGAGATCTTGAAATCCTGGATCTATGATCACAAGAAGGCTTAAATGCTAGAACCAATCTGACATAGTAATGGCGCACAAAAGCTTGAAATCCTGGATCCTTCAAATGGTTATGAAGGGTTTATTATATAGGAATTGGGGATGAAATTAATGGTTGAGATCAATGCCAGAGATAGGGAGATGAACGGTTGAGATCAAAGGGAACTGGAGAAGCCATCAGTAAACTCCACCTCTTCAATTAGTAAAGAGGAGACAAAGTTCGGTTGACTAAAGAGCTAAATGTGGGTTACTTTTTTGAACTAAAGAGGTGGGTGAAGTTACCCATGTGGACTGGAGAGATGGGTGGAGTAACCCATGTGATCTGATTAGAGTTATCTCTTTGAAGATAAATGAATATTTAATTAAAGTTTTCAACATGTGAGTTAATTGAATTCTTTTTGATTTAGAATTGATTTATTTGATAAAATTAAATTAATTTAATTAAAATTAATTTAATTATTAAGTTTAAATATTTGAATTTAAACTATAGGAAATTTAATTTAATTAATTAATTAATAATAATTAATCAATTAAGGTTAATTAATTAAATAAAATTAATTATTTACTTAATTTTGGGAATTTGATTAGATGATTTGGGGAATGAATTTAGAGGAAAATAGATGATTAATTAATGATTAAAAACCATTAATTAACAGATGAAAATAAGTGTTTTTAATGTAAAGTTGCAAGCCTGTCCATTTTCGGGTGTCTACATTAAGATCTAACCTCGCCCTCTGTTGGGCAACCGCAAGGGTTTTCCTTTTCATGCATTTTTGTTCATTCTAACTATCTGATTTACAGGCTTATATATATTGTTTAATCTATTCATTTTTTCCTTTGCTGGTTTGGCTCTTGCCGGATTAAAATAATAATCTCATAATTCTATGATATCTCTATGCATGCAGGATCGGTCACTGTTTAACTCTTTTTTTTATATAAACTAATCTATGTTGATGTTATATTCATCCCTCATTTATCTTTGTACATTCTATATATCTTTATTTACTATTTATATATCTCAGTTACATATATATATATCTCGGTGCTTCTTCTTCTTATTTATCTCTGCATGTTTTCATTTTTAGCTGTGTATATTTCTGTTCATAGATTTCTGCTAACGTTTCTTGCAGGATCTCCTTCACGGCTTGTTTCTCCTACTAAAGAGCTTCTCTCTTACGTAAGTGACACCCACTTATTTTTAGATTTTTGGGATTTATCAGCAATTTCATGGTGATTTTCCCATCATTTTTTTCCCATTTTAAGAAAATGAGGACAACAGACGTATAAAACGGGTTGTTCCATCTCTCCTTCACATTTTCGGCTTTGATTTTATTTATTTATTTTTGTTTGGTTGAAAGGTCATATGAGGGATCAGCTGGACGAATTCAAACTTGTGTGAGTCATCAAGTAAGATTTGTTTGGAGGTTGTGTATCCAATCTAGTGTCATATATACCATAGACATGCCTCACTCCATGGAGACAAATATGCATTTTTCTTTAGATACATGAATCTTAGAGAATTACAAAGTTGTTCTCATGATTCCAAAGAGATCAAAACTCGCCACGGAGATTTTACACCCCAGGAATGATGAAACTTACATGTCAAAAAGGCAAAGGATTGATGATGCACTGGATCAGAATAATAGATAGAAAATGGATAGATTCAACAATGTTGATGATGTTTCTCCCACTTAATATATATCTTTGAAGCAAAAAATGAAGTAAAGAGATAACTGGAAATCAAATTTTGTAGAGTGTCTCTGCGCACTTTCTTTCACTCCTTGCGTAGGGCTCTCCCTCCCCTTGCGTAGTGTCTTCTTTGTGCTGATTTTACCTCTTTCTCCCCACACGCAACCCTTCCCTCCCTTTCTCATCCCTCGATGCCTTCCCTTGGGTCACACTGCCAAAGCAAGCTGCTTCTTGTGTAGCATGTTGCTTCTTGCGTAGCTTCTTGCTAGGAGTGTTACCCTCTTCAGTGCATCAGTTTTTTTATTAATTATTTTTTCTCCTTCACACCCTGTCTCCCATGCATTTGTCTTCTCCTGCACAACTTTAGCTCTACTCACTCTTGACTAGTTTTTGGACTTTCATACACGACGCCCCTTCACATTTCCTTGCGCAGCTTCTGTATATCATTAATCTCTTCTCCCACGTGGGTGGTTGTGCATTTTGGTTATAGAAAAGGGACTCGTGTCGCATGCTGGATAGGTAGTAAGAATTGGTTCTTCATCTCTATGATATAACTCCTTTTGTATATAATTTTAGATCATTGCAAATTAATCATATCATTATAGACCACTATTTCTACGTCTTTTCTTTGGTAACTGACAACAATTTCTTCATTTCTTCCATTTAGTATTATTTTGCATGATATTTTGCAGACTTTTTTAACTGCTCTCTCATTGCAAATTTTATTCTAACAACAAATATTATTGTGGGCTGCAGACAATATTCTAACAACAAATTATTCCTGCAGGAGGATTTCTCTGAACTCTTTATTATTTCTATTTTTTTAATCTATATTTTAGTTTAGTTTGAACAATCTTTGTCTCATTTATTAATTTTATAAATCTGGTCAAATCTTTAGTTACATAAAAAAAATTTAAACGTTAATACTTTTTTTTCGCTTAACATTTATTCATATCGCTTCATTCTTACATTCATTATATCAATTCTAACTATATTCAATTGGTGTTTCATTAATTCATTTCAATTAAAAAAAATTCTTTCATTTAAACTAAAAAAATAATTTTTTTACATGTCTGTCTAACCATTCAAATTGTGACTTACATTAATTTAAATTTATTTTTCTTGACCTGGATCATTATATATTTATTGTAATTCACTTTGTTTAAGTTAATTTGATAATCTCTTTCTTAATTAATCACGCCTACATTGATTCTAGAGATTAAATTAAATGGTTCTAACAATTTGGTATGGAAATATTTCATTTTGATTATTATTCGTAAGAAAGGAGATTATATTCATTAAACAAAGGAGGTAATCATTTTTTCGTAGCTAGTCTTTTGTTCATGTTTTTGTAATTATGCCAACTTTTCTTCATGGAAGATTGTCTTTGATCTAACTCTTGTGTTTAAGGAACAAAAAATATATGTTTCATATGATTGATCTAATGCACTTAAACTTGTTGATAATGTTAAATTATAGTTTGTTCAAATATTATGAGTTATCATACAACATTGCCTTCCAGTGGTTTATTTCATTATTTAGCATTAATTGCTCTCAGATTTTAAATGATCTATTGTTGCATCTTTTATGAGTCCCATTTGATCCATTGTTCCATTTGTAAGTTGCACTGGGTTGCACTTACTTCAGTTGATGTTTCTCAACTTGTTCCATTTGTAAGTTGCACTGGGTTGCACTTACTTCAGTTGATGTTTATCAACTTGTTCCATTTGTAAGTTACACTGGGTTGTGCTTACTTCAGTTGATGTTTATCAACTTTTTCCATTTGTAAGTTTCAATGGGTTGCACTTACTTCAGTTGATGTTTATCAACTTGTTCCATTTGTAAGTTGCACTGGATTACACTTACTTCAGTTGATGTTTATCAACTTGTTCCACTTGTAAGTTGCACTAGGTTGCACTTACTTCAGTTTATCAACTTGTTCCATTGCTTCCTTTTTTGGTGAGGATATTGTTCTTGAAATCCTTCTTGAATTTTGTTGGATATCTCTAGCAGGAAATATGTTATTAATCCTCATAATCTTGTCTTATGGTTCACAATGGTAAAAATGCTTGGCAAATCAAGATCTTACATTATTTTAGTGCTTGAGTTTCATGTTCTTCTAATTTATCATTGTCTCTCACATATTTCTTTGATTAATATACTAACGTAATAATACACTGCATTCTTCATTGCTTAGGTCATGAGTCATGTAGGTTGTGGATTGATCACCCATTTTCTTGCAGTGAGATGATTCATTAGTGGACTGTCTATATCCATGTGATTGATGCATTGTTGATGCAGGTTTCATTAGTTGACCTTGTCTATGGTCATTTGTGTTTTAGTATATTTCTTTCATGAGAGCATTGATAAATACTTTCGTATCTAACTTGTTCTTTTTGAAACTTTGAGCATATGGTTTATCTTGATATCATGTTAGCTACATTGCACATTTTTATGATAGCTCATGCTTATCTCATTCTAAAGTTTTCAAAAATTCTCTAAAGTTGAATTCTTTTATGATACATATTATGAGTTTCTTTTCAAAGGTGTACTGATTTGTATCAAGGGTAGATCCCAACTATGGGAAATCTACTTGTGGTATTTCTATTCTTTGATTCAGTTGATATATCATGGACCTTTCCAAAGACATCGATTCATTTACACATGTCCTATGAATCACAAGACTACTTGAAAATGTGCATATACTTCCACTTGAACATATTTAAAGGACCCATCTACTTCTCTTGGATCTACCAAAGATGGTTGTACGTTAGGTTTCCAGAAGGCCACTTGCAAACTTGAAGACAATACAATTTATTCCTTATATTGAAGATCAAGTTGCAGATTTTTGTAAAAAATTGGTTTCATAACCCTTGTTGTAAAATCCCCAAGTAAATATTAAAGGGGGATGTTAGAAATTAATCTTTCCTTGGTGAACTATGTAATTAAAGGATAAACCAAGGTATCCTAAATTATATTTGTCCTCTAGTCCAAGTGGGAGGTCATGTCACTTTTTACTAATTTATTTAATAAGGAAATTAGATATTCCTCCTTAAGAGAATTCCTACACATGACACACAATTAATGTGAATGTGGAACTCATTAGACATAGGAGTTACATGAAAACTCCTTCACTAATCTCTACTTAAGAGATGCTTCTCACACACTTCTTAGGTTGGTTCTCATGGGAATTCTTTTCTCTTCTTCTCTTATTCTCATTCTTTCTCTCACAATATTGTAATGAGCTTCTTGCTCAAGCTCTCTCTCTTTTTATAGGCTTCTAGCCTCATTCATATTATACTCACAATGGGTTTTTCTTATTTTTCCCCTTTCAAAAATATTGTCTTTGTGTTGATCTTGAGCTTCTTGATACTTTTGTTGAAATTTCTTGAATCGTCCTTCATTCATTGGGTTATGGTAAAATTATTACTACTTGTTGCACTCTCTTGGATTCTTTCCTTAATCTAGTTTCCATTTATTTGTATTTTCTAACAAATCCAGAGAGACATGGTTGGAAGCTAGGGACAGAAATACTAAAATTTTCCACAACAATACTAAACACGAGAGAGTAATAAACAAAATCATCCCCATTAAAATTATGGATGGTGTAGTAGTTGAAGAACCTGAAGGTATTGATGAACTATAACTAATTTAATGTTTGAAGATGATAATTTGATGATCACCGAGATGCAAAAGTGATTGCAAGACATTAAATCAGTTAATGTATTGTATTTTCATTAATGTCAACTTGATATGGTTTGATTGTTCATACACATATTATCATAACCTTGAAGATCTGAAGAGACAAAGTTTATGTGGTCGGTAAAACATGAAATGTCTGTATACACCGAGTGACAGTGAACACTGAGCAATTCATAGTGTACACCGAGCACAACAATAACTGAGCAAGTGTTACCGAGAAAGTGTATACCGAGCACCGCAGTAACTAAAGTTGATAACCGAGCATAACTAGAGTTGATAATCGAGCATAACTGGAGTTGATGTCTGAGCATTATTGAATATGATGACCGAGCATAACTAGAGTTAAAGAATGACAAAATTGCTTAGCTGGCAGAGCTACAATTTAGGGATTGACTAATTGATTTCTTTATTTTCAACGATCAGTTAAAATAAAGCAAAGAAGGAGATTTAAAGCACATTTTATTCACAGTTATCAAGGAGAGATTTACAGAATAAAACTAAAGGAGAGCTTTACGGGATAAAGCAATGCATGGCAAGTTTTACGAATCAAGAATAGATCTACGAAAAAAATAAGGAGATTGAGTGGCTAATCATGTCTATATAAAGAGAAAATGAATTAATTATCAAGAGAGGAATGTCTTGGCAAGTGATCAATTTTGTGTAAATGTGATTCAATTTTTTTTTGTCATTTGTGGAAACACATTTGGGTTTCAGATCAATTCCTATATAGATAAGGTTTGATGGTTTCAAAAATTGACTAAGTATAGAAGTAGAGATACAAAAGTGTTTTGGATGTTGAAGATCAAAATTGATGATTTAGGGCAAGTGAGCTTAGAGGAAGATAGTATGGGGTATGTATGAGCTCCACCTAAGATCAATTTGGTTTTGGTTAAGTCTACGGTGATTTAGAAAGAATTGAAGATAGACAGACTGCAACAGAACAATGATACAGAGCAGTTAGACAGTAGCGAAGATTGAGGGAGTATGACTTGGACTCCAGAAAATCAAAGTTGTATTTTGGTTGGTGATAGCCTCCACATTGACTTGCAAGAGCACCGACTATGCATTTAATATTTACTATATTAAATGTATTTTGTATTGAAGGCCGACTTTGTAATATTTGTAATATTCATATTGGGAGCCGACTTTGTAAAGTTGTGAGATATAAATGTAAGATCTTTTTGATAAAGATACACGTTGGTTGGTTGGTAGTTGTGGTGAGTTGGATGAATGATTGAGAAAATAGCAGAGCAGAGAATGATAAAGATCATTGACGAACTAAAAGGGAACTATCTAAGCATCAATGTTGCTTGTTTTTGTTCATGATTGAGAACAATTTGTAACCTGAATTATCTTGTAAGAGTTGTAAGCTTAGTTGGCCCCTAACAGGGTGTTGTGAACCTTTAATAGGGTTGTAATTCCTTTAACAAGGAAATGTGCTATGTAATATTTAGCACCTAAAAGGGATAGGTTTCCTAATAGGGACATTATACTTTAGTACATGCTTGTGGCTACCATCCCCATCGGGGTTTTCCCTTGGCCAGGGTTTCCTTGAAAACAAAATATGGTGTTATGAGTACTGTGTCATTTTCTTATGTTCTTTTCTTTACTGCAATTTTATGGTTAATATTTAAATGGTTGAAGAATTTAATTAAGTGCTATAATACTGATTCACCCCCCCTCTCAGTATTATCCAATCCTAACAATTGGTATCAGAGCCTTTGGCCCTTGGAGAGAAATTCTAACATCTTGAGGGAGATTAGAATGGATTTGGACAGTTTGCAAGAAAACTTTGATGCTGCACTTGAAGACCTTGATAAAGAAAAAGTAGAAAATGAAGAGTTGAGATTCAACATGCAAAGAGCTGAGAAATTTATAAAGAAACTCAAAGAACAACTTGAGCTTTCTAAAAATCAAATACAAGATCTTAAGATTCAGATAAAAGAGGATTCATATGAAGATAGTTTAGATCTGGTGAAGAAACTAAAAGAAGAGAATGAAACTCTGAAACTCAAAAATGAGACTATGGCTAAAGAAATACAGGTACAAAAGGATGCTAAGAAGAAAGTTGAAGAAGCTTTAAATAGTGCATTAGATCAAATGAAGAATGAGGCTGAAAATTACAAGAATAAGTATCTGGAAATGGAAAAATATAATCAGATTATAAAAGGCGAACTTGTTGAAGCAAAGAAACACATTGAGAAACTTCACACCGGTAGTGATTTGATTGATGAAAAGAGAGAAAAACAAAAAGCTAAAGGTGATATGACTGGTATTGGCTTCAATGAAGCTAAATGTTCAAAGAATTAGGAAGAGAAATCAAATGAGAAGATTGATGCTGAGAAAAATTCTATTGAAGATCCTAAAGAAAAGATCAGACCCTTCAGAGGTAGATGCTTTGGTTGCAATAGGTTTGGACACATGAAGAGAGACTACATAGGTAATGCCCCTTTTAAAACTTTTTCTAGATATTGTTTTAACTATAATGGATATGGGCACAAGAAAGAAGAATGCAGAAAACCTAATCAATTAAGATATAGACAAGACAATGGAAGTGAATCTACAATGAAACCCACATGCTATAAATGTAATAACATTGGACACATTGCGAAGTACTGTAAGCTACAAGTTAATAAGGAAAGAAGACCTCCTATATGTTACAAATGAAATAATCTAGGACATATAGAAAAGTTTTTCAGGTATAGTGGATCAAACAATAGAAGAGTACCACCTCCTATGAATTCATAGAAGAATGCAAATGATATTGGCAAGAGTGTTGTAGATTTAAATAATGATTTTGAAAGTTGTTTTAAGAAGATAGAAGATAGCAATAGTGGTAAGATATGGAAGATCAAAGAAACAAGAGAGACATCAGTTCAAGGAGAGTCAGTAGATGCTACTGGATCTTTTCCTGATGGTAGAAAATCAGGATTGACCTAATTGGCCAATCATGGCCTTAGGGTGAGCATTGGATACAAACATCAGAATATATCTTACCCTAAAATTCATGGATTGAGCTCGAGCGAGCTTGGGTATAAACTTGGACAAAATCATTAAATGTACATCTAAGAGCGCAACATGAGCTGATGCATATATTTTGTTCACGAGATCTAACAGCCGACTGGATAGTTTTGAGTAAAAGTGAAATTTATGAATTAAAATTGTATAAAGCACAATTTGATGACCTATCTCTTTACCATTTGATGAAGAGTGAGCTAAGGAGATCAGAGAGCACATAAATTTAGACTATTCTACATTGGCCGTGCGTGATCGATTGAAGGATAAACTCATAATTCAACAGAAGAAAGGTATTTACATCATCTAGCTATGGATGCACCTATTATTTTTGATGTTATAGATCGACCTAGGTATAAATTTAAGAAACATCTGTTCAAGTCATGTGAAGAGGATCCAGAGGGAGCATTTTCCCAAACCCCGTATAACATATTACATGTAGAAGATAGTAGGGCTTACATACATTGTAAGTATGATATACTGGGAATTGATGATATATCAATTGAGATGGAGTATATGACTGATAATGGAATCATGAGAGAAGAATACAAACACATTGATCAGCTAAGCATAATGAAAATTCTGGACTTATGCAAATTTGATGAAGATGAATGGTTTAAGATACTGTTAAGTAGGGTTCATGATCAATTTATTTGGATAGGTGATCAACCTGTGAAGATTTTTAGTGACCTAGTCCATGAAATCACTAGACTAAACAACACTAGAGTCATCCCTATTGTAGAGAAACATGTAAAGAAAGAATTTGAAACCCTAACTCATTCCAAATGAGACAGACATGAAATGACAGTGAGCGACATCTTTCAGCAAGATGTGAGATTGATTGCTATGATACTTGGGTACAAATTATACTACAGTAACATACCTAACTCAGTATCTGCTAGAGTAATCATGATGGCATGGAGAATGTAAAATATAACCTATGCGAAGTTCTGGCACAACAATTCCTTGAAAATGTGAAGCTAGTGAAGAAGGATAGAACTAAGACCTTCAAATTTGGTTCATTATTGATGCATATGTTTATTCATATTGAGCACAAATTTACTGGCTTACATCCTAGTGGTTTGAAATCTGGGATACCTATTGGTATTCTAATTTTGTAGAGTTACAAGAGACATAATACTACTTGGGTTGATGGAGAATTGTTTTCTATGATCAAAATCCTATAGAGACAGATGAAAACCAGATACATGATACATGAGGACATTGTTAAAAAATACAAAGATATAATCTGTTTCATGGTTGAAACTGATTATGTCTATTTTGAAGCATTCATACCTAGAAATAAATGGTGTTATCCCATGGGCTATGAAGTAAGTTCTGAGGTACTTACCATGCAAGTAGAACATGTTCTTGCATCATAAATTGATACAATAGAGGAAAGATGGGGAACATATGAGGAGAAGTCAGAAAAGGTGAGTGAAGAATAGACTAGAGGTCTAAGGAAGAGAAAGATTGAGAATCTTGTACATGAATGCGGTGTAAAATTTGGGTTGACAGAAGAAGAACTGAAATAAGTGAAAAAGAAGATGAAAAAAAGATCTCTTGGAATAGAAAGTGGAAGTAATGCAGCCCCTCCCACTCCTATGGTAGTTATGGTAGACATTCCACCTCCTCCACAACAACAAACAACACAAGCAGAGAAAATTACTTCTAGAGTTACTAGATCAAGCATGCAGACATCACCTAAAGAGCAGAGCATAGTAAGAGAAGAGAAGAAAGAATAGAAGCATATATGGAAACCCGACTTGAAGATGATAGAGAAGAGAGTATTAGAACAAGGTAAATTAGTCACAATTGATAAATACTATGACATGTATGAAGAATCAAACAAGCTTAAGATTGAAGACATTGTGATTGAACATATACTTACTTTCAAAAAGACTCTTTTAGAAATTGAAGGAAGTATACCTATAGACTTATATGGGAGATTGGAGATAAGAAAAAATGTATTAAAGATTGAAGATGATATAATCAAGAACCAATAAATTGATAACATGCTACTTGTGATATCGATACAAGAAAGAGATAGAATATACAAGGAATTAGAACATCTGTTAAGGACCAAGGTGAGATTGTTGAAAATCATGGCAAGGAAGTATGATGAAGTCACTGAGGAAACACAATAGGCACTAGAGAAGATAGTGATGAATACTACTTCTGTTAAGACCCCACCTCCTAAGACCACTTTCCCTACACAATTAGGAATGGGTGAAAAATCAAAAGCAATAGAGACAACTTCTGAGAAGAGTGGAGTAGATCCACCACCAGAATTCTATGTTTTTGATGTGGCAGTAACCATTGACACCTCTCAAGATGAAAAGGACCCTTTTGCAGGGAATATGGACACTTCTATAGCAGATGAAGCTGAACACAAAGAGGAAGAAGAACCGAAGAAGGAAGAAGAACAAAAGATAGAACAACAAGAGGATGAAAAGAAAGAGGTAAACACATCATCCATCTCATTGTTAGCTGTAACACCCCAAAATTGGCATCTTACAACTCTAACCAATTTTGTTGCATTTGTCATTCTTCTAGATCATCAAAGTCCTATTGTACTAGGTAATTCTGAGTTTTTGAATGACTCTACTCGACCTAAGTGTCAAATGTAGAAAATCCTAAATCTGCATTAATCATACATCATGTTTAATTCCTAAATATCTATTGGCTAAATAAACCCTATGATTGAATTAATTTGATTAATAAAGTCCTAGCACTTTAATTAAATTAAATTCACCCTATTTAGCTGAGACACATGAAAAAGGAATTAAATAATATTTAATTATTAAATAAATATCCTCATTTCAATGATTGAATTTAATATTCAGATAATTGAGAAAAAGAAATTATGAGGTCATATTTATTTAATTAATTGAATATTCTATCACAAAATCTTTCTTTTATTCAGGAATGGAAACTTTGAATTAATTGAGCTTTAAAGAGAGATAACACAATTTAATTCAAATAAAACAGAATTAAATCAAAGAAAGAAAATAGCTAAAGCAGGAAGAAAACAATTTATTGAATTCTTTTCAATAAAGCTTTCTGTTTTAAACTGGATTTTCTATCTATTTTATTTCAAAAGGGAAGGTTTCTATTCTAATCATCTCTAAGTCTATAAAAGAACTCTCATTCTTCATTCAAAACCCCCACTCACTTTTGCATTGTTAGAATACTGAATTATGTCTCATTTTCTTGCTAATCTCATATAGAGTAATTTCATTTTGCAATAAGATAGTTTCAATTTCTAGACTAAATTGCATTGAAATCATGTCTTAGCTTAATCTCTCATATTTCATTTCTTAGTATA
>MU224966.1:1455278-1466478 GCA_018584345.1 Thuja plicata
TTAGTATAATCTTGCATTGTATTGCATCCATCATGATAAATCCTTCATTCCTAGATTGGTCCATGGTTGTGAGACTCTCATTCTGAGAGCAATTTCAAAAACCCCGTCTGGATAGAAGGCAACAGGTCAAATCATGTAGGCAGATAAGATGAATAATCTCATATTCAGTCTTATGTGTACCTGGTGAAGAAGGACTATGTTGAAGTGTATGGTGAATTAACAAGGCAAAATTTACTGCATACATTAGCAAGCCGTGATGTAAATGTTGATAGCATGGATGAAGTTGAATTGGTAAAATTGGCATTTACTGCTTTGAACAAGGCCAAGGAAAGATCAGAACAGAAAGGATACAAAAAGACTAAAGTAATTGCAAGACCAATTGATACTGTAAAAAAATTTCTTCCAGTACCTATTATTTTCCTACACAAAGATGACATTGAAAATCTGGGAATAACACTTGATGAATTTGATGGGCACTATGAGAATTTATTAAAGATTGTAGAGGAGAAGGCAGAGAAGACATATTCAGAGAAGAAGTTAACAATAGTTTGCAAGTCT
Organism: Thuja plicata; assembly: GCA_018584345.1. NCBI lineage: Eukaryota > Viridiplantae > Streptophyta > Pinopsida > Cupressales > Cupressaceae > Thuja > Thuja plicata. Next base: position 1,455,837 of record MU224966.1, read on the forward strand.
ATCACATGGGACTTAGGCATTGTGAAAACTTGCTTGACAAATGCAAAGAGTTGCATTGGACGTGGGAGAAAATTGTTTAGTTATTGCATGAATCCAATAAGGCATGTTTAGAATGTAGAAGATATTATTGCCAAAGAGAGGGAAATTCTGAATGGTATGATGGACGATTGTGAAACATATTCACAATCCACAACAGAGTTAGACAAGGAAGTCACAAGAATTTTGGCTAAACTCAGTTTATTGGATAATGAGAAAGGGAGGGTATTGACAAGATTTAATTTGTTGAAGAGCTTTATCACTCCTAAGCTATCCATACTTGAGGTTCATCTCTCAAACTTGGAGAAAGTAATAGATTCACTGACTAAATCTATGCCCACAGACTTGAAAGAAGCTGAGACCACATCATTTGTACTGAATGGCTTAATTCACATTAGCCAAATATTGTTCAAAACATGGAATGCAGAAGTGAAGATCTTGGAAGATTCTTTTCAGGATATTCTGAAATTGGTGAGCAAGCACTAAAACCTATTATTTTGTATGCACCTTTGTCATTGTTGTCAAAGGGGGAGAAGAGAATAAATATAATAATAATAATAGAGAAAATAATAATGTAATATGGGAGAAGAGACAAGAAGAGGAATGAAGAAAAATATAGAGAAGACAGTTTTGTTGGAACACTTATTCATTTTTTTTGTTAAGTGTTGCCATCAATGCCAAAGGGAGAGATTGTTGGAAAGTGATCAATTTTGTGTAAATGTGATTCACTTTTTGGTTGTCATTTATGGCAACACATCTGGGTTTCAAATTGATTCCTGGAAAGATAAGTTTTGATGATTCAGAAATTGACTAAGTATAAAAGAAGAGATACATAAGTGTTTTGGATATCGAAGATCAAGATCGATGATTTAGGGAAAGTGAGATTAGAGGAAGAAAGTATGGGGTATGTATGAGCTCCACCTAAGATCTATTTAGTTTTGGTTAAGTCTATGGTGAGTTAGAAAGAATTAAAGACAAAGAAACTGCAGCAGAATAGTGATACAGAGTAGTTGGACAGTAGCAAAGATTGAGGGAGTATGACTTGGAATCCAGACAATCAAAGTGTATTTTGGTTGTTGATAGCCTCCACATTGAATATGCAAGAGCATCGACTATGCATTTAATATTTACTATATTAAATGTATTTTGTATTGAAGGCCAACTTTGTAATATTTGTAATATTCATATTGGGAGCCGACTTTGTAAAGTTGTGAGATATATATGTAAGATATTTTTGATAAAGATACATGTTGGTTGGTTGGTAGTCATGGTGAGTTGGATGAATGATTGAGCGAATAGCAGAGAAGCAAATGACAAAGATCATTGAAGAACTAAAAGGGAACTATCTAAGCATCAATGTTGCTTGTTTTTGTTCATGACTAAGAACACTTTGTAACCTGAATTGTCTTGTAAGAGCAGTATGCTTAGTTGGCCCCTAATAGGGTGTTGTGAACCTTTAACAAGGTTGTAATTCCTTTAACAAGGAAATGTGCTATGTAATATTCAGCTCCTAATAGGGCTAGGTCTCCTAACATGTGCATTATACTTTAGTACATGCTTGCAGGTACCATCCCCACCAGGGTTTTCCCTTGGCAAGGGTTTTCTCAAAAACAAAATATGGTGTTATGAGTACTATGTCATTTGCTTATGTTCTTTTCTTTATTGCAAGTTTATGGTTAATATTTAAATGGTTGAAGAGTTTAATTAAGTGTTATAATACTGATTCACCCCCCCTCTCAGTATTATCCAATCCTAACAGAATGCTGAATATATTTTGTGTGAAGAAATAAATCTTCATGTAGATCTGATCATACAGGTTGAAGAACAGAGCCAAGGAATTCTGCAGACACCGAACAATAGAGGACAGAGCATTCACCGAGCAGAATAAAGAAAGAAAGCAAAGGAACTGAAGTATATATTGATCAGAGAGGTATTATAGAACTAATAATAGATCTCAATATTTTCAAATCAAAGTTGTATTTTGAATAGATCATTTACTGTATCAGTTTTACCATTGATTCAGAAATGTCTTAACTGAGTGGGATTTAATAGTCCTTATTGTATTGAGATACTCAAGAGTATCAAAAGGTTTTCTTGTTGACAACATAGTGAGTGCTAGGTCAAAATACAAATTGTTGGTTTTAAATCCTCTAACAAGGTCACACTTAATAGTGTGTATTGTAACCTTTAACAAGGTTGGCTCTTCACCGAGCTCACTTCAAAAGAGTGAAAATATTTTGGGTTACCAGTCCCAGGTGTTTTTTCCCATATTGGGTTTCCACATTAAAATCTATGTGTCAAATGTGTATATGTTTCATTGCATTGATATTTTTTTTACACATTATTGAAAATGGATTGGTTGGTTAACTCTAAGTTTATTTGCTACTACTCGGTAAAGTCTAGAAAAGATAAATAGTATATCTTACCGAGCTGTTTATATTTGTTAAAGTTATTTATGGCATATGTCTTGATGATATTGGGACTTTAAGATAACTAAGGGTATTATATTTGAGATATAAGTTTTTGGTTGAATCTTTTGGAATAATTATTAAGGCCACTGATTCACCCCCCCTCTCAGTTATTTCAACAATTGGTATCAAAGATTTGGTTCTTGGAGAAAATTTTAAAGGGACTTAAGCTAAATATCACAAGATGAGTAGAAGGGATGTGACTAAGTTGAACAAGGACAAATTTGCATCATGGAAAAGAAGGATATGACTTCATCTATCTGGTATTGGAAATAATGTTACACAACACTTGGATATTGAATATGTTGCACCTACTGTACCTTTGACTATTGATCAATTGAGAGAGAAACATGAACACAATTCTATGATGATAGAACTTGCTTCTTCACTAACTGATGCTGAATTTGAAGATGTGAAATCATGCACCTCTGTAAAGAAAATGTGGGACAAACTCAAGCTAGTACATGGAGGAGATACCAATGTACTCAGAGCTAAAGCTGAAAGTCTAAGAGGAAATTTTGATGATCTGGGAATGAAAAGAGGAGAGAACATCACTTAGTAAAGTGATATAATCAAAGAAGTGGTTAATGTTATCTATGGAGTAGGAGGAGTACTTGAGGAAGAAATAGTTGTAAGTAAAATTTTGAGAACCTTACTTCCTATTTATATTATTACAGTATCTACAATTCAAGAAATGAGAGCAGTAGCTAATAACAATTCTACTCTTGATAGTTTGATTGGTAGAATTATTTCGGTTGAGATGAAAAACTATGACAACAATGTCTTACCTACTATTGAGTCTGCATTCAAGTCTTCTTTGAAAATAAGAAAATCTAGTAACAAACACACTATGAGAAACGATAGTGACAGTGATAGTGATGAACAAAAACTTGATGAACTTGAATCACTAATGTCTACGAGATTACATAGAGGTAAAGGAAGATATAAAGGTAAATTACCATTGGTCTATTTTAATTGCAAAAAAATTGGACATTTTGTTGCTAGATGCCCTAACAAGAGAAAGGATGAAAGAAACAATGACAAATCTTATGAAAAGAAGTATGATAGAAGTGATGACCGAGACTACAGAAGCAACCGACACTCTGACAAAAGAGATAACCAAGATTAAAAGGACAAAGGAAAGGAGGCTTGTTACCTGGTTGAGAACAAAGCTGAAAAATTCTAACACTGATTCTGATGAAGATATTGAGGTAGTATATGTTGCTATGAAGGATGATTCAGACGAAGAAGAAATGTATGTTGAAACAACACTCATATCTAAAATAAAAAATGATGTCTGGATTATTGCTAGTGGCTGTACTCATCACATGACTGGAGGTAAAGAAAATTTTGAAACTTTTGAATACTATAATGGTGGCTCAGTTAGGATGGGTAATGACTCACCTTGCCGAGTTGAAGGAAAAGGTACCATCATGTTGAATAAATTGATCAGATGTGAAAATTCATATTGGGTGAAAAGACTTAACTATAATCTGTTGAGTGTTTCAAAGCTGAACAAAATAGGACACCGAGTTTCATTTGAGAACAAAAAGGCAATGATCTATAATGGAACGTGAAATTTGATCGGTACTAGTGAACAAACAAAATGTAATCTATTCTATCTTGATAATATTGAGACCATTTATTTCTTGGGTAGAACTGAAGATGTTTGGTTGTGGCATAAAAGGTTATGTCATGTAATTTTTGACAACATGGTTAAAATAAGTAAGAAAATAAAAGTGAGAGGCTTACCAATTATTTCAAAGCCTGACCATATTATGTGCAAGAATTGTCAAAAAGAAAAAAAAATGACAAAGTCTAATTTCAAGAGAAAAAACCTACACACCTAATTTTATTATGGAGTTATTCCATATTGAGTTATGTGGACCAATGAGAAAAAAGAGCTATTATGGTGATAGATACTTTATTCTATTTGTTGATGACTATTATAGGATGACGACTGTTATGTTCTTAAAAGAGAAATATGAAGAATTTAAGATGTTCAAATGGTACAAAGCTAAAGTTGAAAGCAAAGTGGAAAAGAACTAAAATGTTTAAGATCAGATAGAGGAGGAGAATTTATTTATGATGAAATCACTAAATTTTGTAATGAGCATGGGATTACAAGACAGGTTTCTACACCGAGAACACCACAAAAAAATGGGATTGCTAAAAGGAAGAATAGATAAATTGTTGATTGTGCCAGAACGCTGATGATTGAAAAAGGCATCACACAAACATTCTAGAGAGAAGTTGTAAGTATTGTTGTCTATACATTGAACCAAGTTCAATTGAAGAAATACACAAATAAGACACCTTATCAGCTATGGTATGGATACACACCAAATATGAGTTACTTTAGAATTTTTGGAAGTCAATGTTATATATTGAAAGATGATAGAAATGGGAAACTTGACTCTAAAAGTGATGAAGGAATATTTCTAGGATATTATACTATAAGAAAAGCTTATAGATGTCTGAACAAATCTTCTAACAAAATCATTTAGAGTGCAAATGTTAAACTGGTAATTTTCTGAGAAAAATGACGAGGAAAGAAGAAAGGAACCTGAAGATTACAACAGATTTGTCTACATTGAAGAACCTGACATCTTTCTCAAGCAATAGAACAATGCAACCGAGCAACAAGTTGCACACACCGAGAATTAAGAAAATGCTCACAATGCTGAACCAAGTGATAATGAAGATCATAATGAAGATCAAAATGAAGAAAAAAGATCTGAACTTGTACTTGCTAAATATGTCAGAAGACGCTGTCCACAAGACCATATCATTAGGGACAAAAGAGAAGGAATGAGAAAAAGAAGTAACTCACTTAACAATAGATGTTTGATTTATGATTTTGAGCCTAAATTTGTTAATACTGCACTTAAAAATCAAGAATGGGCTAGTGCAATGAATGAAGAGATTGAACAGATTGAGAAAAATAAAACATGGACATTAGTACCTAGACTGAGAGAGAAAGATGTCATTGGCACAAAATGGATTTTAGAAACAAACTTAATGAGAATGGAGAAGTCACAAGGAACAAAGAAAGATTGGTATGCAAAGGGTATGCACAAGAAAAAGGTATTGACTATGGAGAAACCTTTGAACCCATTTCTAGACTAGAAGGAGTAAGAATTCTACTTTCTTATGCTTCTTTTAAAGGATTCAAAGTATACCAAATGGATGTTAAATCTGCATTTCTGAATGGAATACTAGAAGAGGAGGTATACATTGAACAACCTGAAGGGTTTGTTGATCCTAACAAGAGGAACATGGTTTGTAAACTACACAAAGCATTGTATGGATTGAAACAAGGACCAAGAGCATGGTATGAAAGACTTCACTCTTATCTCATTAGTATTGGATTTGTTAGAACAAGGGACAATAGTAATTTGTATTTGAAAGGAGACACTGACGATAAGACTTTGATTGCTGAGATATTTGTTGATGATATCATATTTGGATGTAATAATTGTTGGAATAATAGAATGATGTGTACTAAGAGGGGAGGGGTGAATCAGTACCCTTAAATCATTTTATCAATTAACCCTTAGTAATCTTTCCTTACATTACTGACCATATTTATTTTCTACCTTATGCATGTAATATCAAAACATAAATGTAATTGCATGTAAACATTCATGAAATATAAGTACACATGACACAAGAATTGGTAACGCAAAAAACCCCTGTTAGAAGGTAAAAACTATGGTGGGGATGAAACCCACAAAGCTTCACTATCTGTAGAATGGAAGGTGTCGGTTAAGGCTACAAGTGTGATCACTTCTGATGATCTTACCCTGTTAGGAGTAACATTTTAGACTGGTTAGGTCAACTCGGTTAAGAGATTTTAACAACACTGTAAAGTGTGCACTTGGTTAAGAGATTTACAATAAGACTATTAAGTCCACCTTCTTAAAGGATTTATTCTATTTTATATAATTGTTAGAGAGTATTCAAAAATACTTGTTGACCTGATAGTATACAATCTTGAATTTCTGATTACAGATCCTTTAAGTTCACAAGATATGTGTATCACCTACAGTGGTTGATTAATACCTCTGTTATGCTTAGTAGCCTTGAATATTTTTCTTCATAACATAATTCATCTTTTTCTATCCTTGTGCATGAAACTCTTTTTCGGATCCATAGATGTCTATTGCAGCTACAATCATCATTTTATGATTGATTACTACATCTATTTATACAATGTATTGACCTATTTTAGGTTTCATGCTTTTCAATAAAAAATCTATGATCAAAAGTTTACAACTTGACCTTGATCTCCCAGTTTGCATGTTTTCAATAAGTTAGACTGATTAAAATAGTTACATATGCTTTACTTGTTCCTCAAGAAATGGTTTTACAGCTAAGCATAAAGCTAATTATAAAACCAAAGTGCTTTATCTAATGTTTATCTCAGATCCACTTTTCTCAAAAATAAAACTGTCTCTTAGTAGACTTGTGCTTAGGTTGCTCTGTAGTCTATGCTCGGTGATATCTTTGAATTGTCTGTCAGTTTACTCTGTAAACTGTGTTCTCGGTTTACTATGTAAACTATCTGTCGGTGATAGTTTGATTTTGGTGAGCATTGTATTTGACTGAATGTTTTCACTTGGTGATCATGTTACTGACAGTCCAAAAACTATTTCATTGTATACTAATGAAAAATATGATCCTTTAAGATTATCAATCTCCCCCTTTGGAATTAGTATCAAAAACTGATATGTGCAAACTGAAATGTTCAGTATCTACACTGAGTGTTTACCTTGTCGATGAATCCCCCTATGTGCATGCCTCGATACAGTGTATGTACATGTTTCTCCTTTGTGTATTTCCCTCTTTAGCCTTTGACATGTTTTCCCCTTTTGACATGTTATACATATATATCCCTTTTACATATATATTTCCCCCTTATACATATAATTTCCCTCTTTTTTTGAAATTAATGACAAAGATGTAATACTTACAGGTTGTCAAGTATTTGGTCATGAGATTTTTGAATGTCTGCCATTATCTTCTCACATTGCTCTTGGAGGTGTTCCAGGGTCATGTATTCCAATGTAAGTTTTTTGTTCATGTCATATATACTCTCGGTAACAGACATCTATGGGGTGGCAATCATTGCTTTTGCCGAAGTCATGTGTTTCAACAATAATGTGAGATTCAGGAGTAACATTTCTTAGAGCTCAGTTACCTCATCTTGGATTCTACTTTCAACCTTTTGTAGTTTGATTCTCAACCTTTTTGACTCTACAATCTTGTCATAATGCATTTGGAATGCATTTTCTTCCATTGTGAGACTTTGTGCACTAGCTTTACGATCTTCATCTATCTTTGCTATCTTTTCACTATGCTTTGTAGTGAAATTCTCTATTGTGCACAACTTTTGAACTAGTTTAACTACTTCTGATAATATTAGTTCCATTATAGTTACTAATTTAGAAAGTTTTACCTTATTTTTTGCCACTTCTTGGCTGATCTTCTCAGTTAACTTGTATTGACACTTTGCCTCAACATGTTCCTCAATGACTTTGCCTGCATCTACATTCTGTGATGTAATGGAATTGGTGAGTACTTCTAATTGATCAAGTATAGGTGCATTTTGATCAAGTTGAGTGTCTGGTACTATCTACAATAGTATTTCTTTTGTGGTATCTAGGACTTGTGAGTTCTTGTGCTCCTTCTTGAGCTTGTTCTGTATAGCCTTCCTCTTGCAAAGTTCACCATACTTGGTCAGGGACTCAGGATCCAGTGTTCTAGGATCACAGTCAGGTATGTCAATGATTTCATCAAGTGTGACCGGTGCTTTTTTTTCCTTATTCTTCTTCTTCTTCAAAATAGTGCTGGAAGCAAGGGAATGAAGGACTATTTCAAGTTCCTTCTTTGTCTCTTTTTCTTTCAGTGATTGTATGGGAGGTGTGGTGCCTTTTGTATGCTACTCAGTATTAACCTGTTGGTTGGTAGTAGATGTCTCTACATCAACCTTATCTATATCTATAGCCTTTTCTCCTTTGGTTTCCTTGGCACCATTTTGTTTATCCTCTCCACTTGTTGATTTCTACTCTTCATTTGTATCCTTTTGCTTCCCTTGTTCATCACATGTGTCTATTGGATCATTTGCATCAGGTTCAGGTGTCTTCTCCTTTTCTTTTGTGATGATATTAATAGCTTGTATCAATAGGGGTATGTGACCTAGTATATTTACTTGTGCAACATCTGTTGTTTCTATTTCCTTTGCTTGCTCGGTGGCATCAATTATGTCTTCATTGGGATCATCATCAGAATCAATAAGTGTTATATATTTGATTGTGATCTTTGTTGTATCCCCTAATGATTGTAAAATTTGAGGCACATCATCTATGGCCTTAGTTGCCTCTGTTGTCAATTCTACTAGAGTGACATCCTCGGTATCATTGATGAAAATTTGTTCTGGGCTCGGTGTGGCCTCTTTCTCTTCATAGTGAGGTTTCTTGGTAAGAGCTAACACCTTCTTGTGGGAATTGAAGATTTCATTCCAAGTTTCATTTCTTTCTTTGTCAAGTTCTACTAATATCCCCTCTAATACTTTATATTCTCTCATCTTAGCTGAAAATTTCTTTGCACGCCTCTTCATCATTTCATCAATTTCTTCAAATTTTGACTAGGGTGGCATGATTGTAACTATGGATCTTTCCCTTATTTTTTTCTTTGTATGTAGTGTATAAGTCCACCTTGTTGATATTCTATCATTAATCTCTTGTGGCATTTTCTTGTTGAATTGTAGTGGTACATACTTGTAAGCAATCATTTCCTTAATGATGGCTTCTTCTATCTTGGTCTGATCTTCGGGAGACAAGGTTAGCAATTGTCTTATCTTTCGGTGTGATATGATCCCTGTCTTGATGATTGATACTACAACTTCATCAATTGTTTTAGGAATTTTGTTCTTTTCAGGTTGGAGTGCTTCTTCACTCTCATCCCATTCAGTGTCTTCCTTGTCTTCTTTTCCTCAGATATATCTCCTTCTTTTTCTCGATGTTTTTTGCCTAGTTTGAGGCTTTCTCTTATAATTCCTCACTATACCTTTCTTTACCAGTTGTGAGTCAACATATTTTGTAGTCTGACTCCTAGTTCTTGATGCAACAGTAGTTCTCGGTTTCTTTTTTGGTGGTGCATCAAATTCAGTTGACTCAGAGTCACTCAATTTTTCATCTTCACCAATGGGTGACTGTCCCTATTAGAATTTAATCTTTCCTTGGTTAAAACTATATAATTAAAGGATAAACCAAGGTATCCTTATTTTTATTTGTCCTCTAGTGCAAGTAGGATGACATGTCACAATTTTGCAATTCTTTTAATAAGGAAATTAGATATTCCTCCTTAAGAGGAATCTCACATTTGGCACACACACAATGTGAATGTGGCATGCATAGAAGATTGGAGTTACATGCAAACTCCTCTACTCATCTCTGCTTAAGACATGCCTCTCACACACTTGCTCTAATAATCTTCTCTTCTTTCTCACTTCTCCTCACATTCTCATCTTGCTCTCAATATTGCATTGAGCTCATTGCTCTCATTCTTTAGGCCTGGTGCCATATTCATATTCTTCAAAAGGGGTTTTTCCCCTTTCAAATCCTTGTGTTCTTGTCTTGGTTCTTGGAGCATTTTGGTGATCTCTTGGCTGGATTCTTGTAGCAATTCCTCACTATCTCTCTTGGTGAACTTGGTAAATTCCTTTCATGCACTCACACTTGGATTCTTTCATTTTCTCTACTTATTTTTTATGATTCCTAACATGGTATCATAGTAGGTTTAATCCTTGTTCGTTGAGTGTTTCATAAGGGAAATTTGAAGGATATTTGGGTTGTGAAGGAGAAAGACCTTTTTTGTTATCTAACCATTTTTTTGCAGGTTTTGCTTCATTTTTTCTTGCAAATCTAACATTTATTTTAAATTTTTCTTAGTTCTGGATGGCTTTCCGCCAGATATAAGGTTTTTTCATCTTCTTTTCAAGTCTTTTTAAAGATCTAACATACCCTCTGTTGGGCAACTGCAAGGGATTTTTATTTTGTATATTCAGATTTTTCTATTCAGCATTCTTTAAAGCTCTAGATTTATACATTTAATCTGTACATCTAACATTTTTT
>MU224966.1:1485473-1509522 GCA_018584345.1 Thuja plicata
AGATTTCATATGAATGATGCTAATCATGTTTCAATTCCATGTGAATTAGGAACTAAGTTAATGATAGATATGGAAACTCCATTTATAGATGCTACTCCTTATAGACAACTTGTTGGAAGTTTAAATTGTTTAACTCTCACTAGACCTGATATATCTTTTAGTGTGGGTTTAGTTTCAAGATTTATGTCCAAACCTCAAAAAACTCACTTCAAAATTGCTAAAAGAACCCTAAGATATATTAAAGGTACTCTTGATGTAGGATTATTTAATGATGCAAATTTTGATTTTACATTAAAAGGATTTACTGATTCAGATTTAGGTGGAGACCCCAATGATGGGAAATCTACTTTTGGGTATTGTTTCTTTCTTGGTTCAAGTGCTATATCTTGGAAAAGTAAAAAAGATGAATCTATTTCACTATGTTCTACTAAAGCTGAATACAAAAGTTATACCAATGCCTCCAAAGAATCCTTATGGCTTATAAGAATTCTTGAAGATTTGGGTCTACCTCAACAAGAACCTACACCTTTATATTGTGACAATCAAAGTGCAATAGCCTTGGCAAAGAATCCGGTCTACCATGAAAAGTCAAAGCACATCTCTCTCCACCATCACTTCATTAGAGAGAAAATTGAGAAAATAAAGTTTCACTCATCTATTGCAAGGGTGAAGATCAAGTTGCAGATATTTTGACAAAGCCTCTTTCTAGAGAGAAATTTGAATTTCATTGTAAAAATTTGGGTTTGATACCCCTTGATGTAAATCCCCAAAGTAAAGATTAAAGGGGGGTGTTAGAATTTAATCTTTCCTTGGTTAAAACTATGTAATTAAAGGATAAACCAAGGTATCCTTATTTGTATTTGTCCTATAGTCCAAGTAGGAGGACATGTAACAATTTTGCAATTCCTTTAATAAGGAAATTAGATATTCCTCCTTAAGAGGAATCTCACATTTGGCACACACATAATGTGAATATGGCATGCATAGAAGATGGGAGTTACATGCAAACTCCTCCACTCATCTCTACTTAAGAGATTCCTCTCACACACTTGATCTAATAATCTTCGCTTCTTTCTCACTTCTCCTCACATTCTCATCTTTCTCTCAATATTGTATTGAGCTCATTGCTCTCATTCTTTAGGCCTTGTGCCATCTTCATATTCTTCAAAAGGGGTTTTTTCTTGTTTTTCCCCTTTCAAATCTTTGTGTTCTTGTCTGGGTTCTTGGAGCATTTTGGTGATCTCTTGGCTTGATTCTTGTAGCAATTCCTCACTATCTCTCTTGGTGAACTTGGTAAATTCCTTTCATGCACTCACACTTGGATTCTTTAATTTTCTCTACTTTTTTATGATTCCTAATAGTCCCTCGGTGTCATCTTGTGTGTTTTGATTCTTTAGCATTAACTGATAGTTTCTTTTCAAGTGTTTTCACCATCTTAGTCTTCTTTCTATTGATTTTCTTCACTACTAAGCCAATTTTAATTCTAGAATTGGCTTCTTCATATGTTCCAAATCTTGGCAATGATTTGTCCACTACTTCATTTAGCAGGGCTTCAATAGCATTTGTGGCTTGATCAATGTTGATCTCATAATCTAGTGATGGTAATCATGCTATTCTCGGTCCAGCTGGTTTGATTAAAGGTGTGTTAGTATCTACTATATATGTCATCCTTGTACTATTCCACCAGTTATGCAGGGATCCTCATTGTCTTCTACATTCTATCCTTGAAGGTAGTGAAGTATTCATCCATTACTAATGTGAAATTATCCCCTAGTGACTTAGCGAATTCACTAATTTGTGCAGTTATTGGTTGGGTTGTGTCCCAATTGACAATACCGACAGATGGGAAGAAATTATGAAAGTAGAAAAATGTGCACATGAGGAGTGAACCAAACTTACATGAATTAGATCTGATTGATCTAATAGTTCTCATATTATCCTCCAATTGCTTTAGTAGCAACTTGGATAAGTCTAGTTGTAATCCCTTCTTCACAATCTTATAGGTAGTGTCAACTGATCCACATGCTATGCTATTCAATCGGCTAGCTTGGAATAAATTATATCCAAGTACACATGCACCAAACTTCATCTTAGGGTTGGTGATGGAATTAAATTTCAAACCTTTGTTGTCCCATACTGCACCTATTAACTTTTGAATCTCGGGGCGAGAAGGATGTTTTAGGGCTTTATCCTTGTCTGTTACTAGATAGCCTATTACTATGCATATTACATCCTTAGTGATTGGTTTTCATTCATCCAACCATATTTTTTTGTCATGTACTCAGCTGAGTACTATCTAAACCCACTTAGTCTTGAACTCTTTTGAGAACATTAGGGAATTTGTTAACCCTTTCACCTTTATGTGCTTGTGTTCATCTTTAAGGTTTCTATTTGTGCAAAGCTTCTTGTAAGCTTCTTCAACCTCAAGATCTCTAATCTCTACAAATTTGCACTTGATGTATGCTCAGACATCTTCAACTAGAAAAACCCTAGGAGGGATGCTTGAGAATGCTCCAGCATCGTCGGGTTTTGAAAAAACCTCTGGGAAAAATTATACTTAGGCTCTTCACAGATAGAGTTCTTGATCAGGTTGACCTTCTTGTCTTTGATGTTCTTGATTTTGTGACTCATGATGTGGTTGCCATTTTTATTGAAATTAGGGCTTTCTTCATAATGAAATGTGAGCTCAGTAAGTCTTGGTACTTACGTGATCTTTGCTATAGATGCTAGGATTCTGTTGGAGTCACCTTTGAATCTGTTGTGAATCAATCTGTAGGCTTCTCCCTTTCAATCACTTTTCTTTGCTCTGCTATTTTCTCATTCTCGCATGGTGAATGAATGAGCTCTTTGATGCCCTATTTATAGAAAATAACCTAAGTGGTGCAATTAATTCTTTAGCTACCACTCGATTATCAAAGACACTCAGGAATTATACCACAGAATTCATCCTTGGTGAGTATACAATGCTTGGGGTAAGTGACAACTTAGTTGCATTTTTCACATGTTCACCGATGATGCTTGATATATAGCGAAGACTTGATTTGTCTTTTATATGATTACTGACACTACTCAGTGTGTATTGACTGATGAGATTGTATTCAAAAAATCATAACACCATGCTAGTTTGGCATATTATCAATGAATATTGGAACTGGTATAAAATATAGCTTTGTATAGTGTAGTTCCATACTTACTTGTATGCTTAGGTAGGGGTGGTGGAATCACCTAATCCATTGGATGAGGTGTCACCAACTGTGGTGCTTGATCCAACATCATCTTTTCTTGAATCTTTCCTCCACATTTGATTTCTCATTCTACTGATATCTTCAATGATATTTCCATTAGCAAAAGTGCTTGACTCTGTCACTCGGGCTCTGCAGTCTTTGCTTAGATGACCGACCTTATGATAGTGTAACAATGTCATTCCAGAGTTAGTTTAGTTCCTAGACCTTCTTATTCATTTCCTCATGCATTTTGCATCTATGTGTCCATATCTACCACATACTGTACAATTTACCCATGCTTTGTAATCCCAAAAATATGAGTTACTGACTCTTCTTAGTTGATGAGAATTTTCTTGTTCTTTTGGCTTCCATGCTTGCTTTTTCTTTTTCCTTCATTCATGATATGTGTGCCTATGCATTTTGCAGGTAGAACAATATTTTTCTATGTATGATTCCTTCTTTGGCTGGTTTACCTTAGATCTTCATTCATGTGCTTTGTGTCCATGCTTGTTACGGTTATAAAAATTACCAATGCATGTAGAAGTAGATTTAGGAATACCTTTAGCTTTGCTCCTGCAAACATTTGATGTGTGGCCTGGTTTTCCACAGTGATTGCATGACTACTTCTTTGATCTTGGATTTGTGTAGACATCTTTTTGATCATCTTGGTTTGATGATTCTCCATGCTCGGTATACCCTAAACCGGTATTTTTGTTGAGTCTTATTTGTCCATTGAGAAATTCATCCATTCTCTTTGTACTGTCTTTAGATTTCTTGATCATATCATTATGTTGTTGCTGAATTCTTGCTTGATGCTTTAGTTTTTCATTCTCTTCTCTTAGTTCACTAATAGCTTCCAATTTCCCATTAATTTCTATGTTCACTCAGTTGGCCTCATGACTCATAAGAACTATTTGATTAGTGATCACAATGTGATGTTCTGTTAGTCTCTATATTTCAGATTCTTTCTCTTGCAACTTTTCAGTGATCTTCCTCCTGTCATCAATAGCTATTGTTCTTTCTTGTTCAGCTTGTCTATAATTATTCATAACATTAATCATTCTTACCATCTATGTCTCTTGACCAATTTGCAGTACCTTTACTTGTTCTGTAAGATGTTGATTGATTTCATTCAGACTTGTAATGCTTCCTTCAGATGTATCAGGTGTATTTCTAGATGTAGATCCTGATGAATCAAAAAAATCAAGTATCTCTTCTTCATGATAGTTAGTTTCAATGTAGGGAGATGCCATAAATTTTCTTTTATCCAATAGCTATCTCATCTTGATTCTTGCTTCTTTGTATTTCTCAAAGAAAATCTGTATCTCCAACTTCTGATTCTCAATATTCTTGTCAAGCTTATACCTTTCCATTGTATGATCTTTTCTCTCAAGTGATTAAAATTTTCCAAATAGGAGATCTAGATCTGATACCAATTGTTGGAATAATGGAATGGTGTGTACTGAGAGGGGAGGGGTGAATCAATACCCTTAAATATTTTTATCAATTAACCCTTAGTAATCTTTCCTTGCATTACCAACCATATTGCTTTTCTACCTTATGAATGTAATATCAAAACATAAATGTAATTGCATGTAAAAATTTATGAAATGTAAGTACACATGACACATGAATTGGTAACACAAAAAATCCCTGTTAGAAGGTAAAAACTACGGTGGGGATGAAACCCACAAAGCTTCACTATCTATAGAATGGAAGGTGCTGGTTAAGGCTACAAGTGTGATCACTTTTGATGATCTTACCCTGTTAGGAGTAACATTTTATATTGGTTAGGTCTACTTGGTTAAGATATTTTAACAACACTGTTAATTGTTCACTCAGTTAAGAGATTTACAATAAGACTTTTAAGTCTACCTTTATAAAGGATTTCTTCTATTTGCTACAATTGTTAGAGAGTAGTCAAAAATACTTGTTGACCTGATAGTATACAAACTTGAATTGCTGAATACAGATCCTTTAAGTTCACAAGATATGTGTATCACCTATAGTCATTGATTAATACCTCTGTTATTCTCAGTAGCCTTGAATCTTGTTCTTCATAACTGAATTCATCTTTTTCTGTCCTTGTGCATGAAACTCTTTGTTTGATCCATATATATCTTCTGCAGCTACAATCATCATTTTGTGATTGATTACTACATATATTCATACAATGTATGGACCTATTTTAGGTTTCACACTTTTCAATAAAAACTCTATGATCAAAGGTTTACAACTTGACCGTGATCTCCTAGTTTTCATGTTTACAATCAGTTAGACTAGTTAAAATAGTTACATATGCTTTACTTGTTCCTCAAGAAATAGTTTTACAGCTAAGAATAAAGCTAACTATAAAACTGAAGTGCTTTGTCTGAAGTGTATCTCAGATCCACTTTTCTTGGAAATAAAAATGTCTCTTGGTAGACAGGTGCTTGGGTTGCTCTATAGTCTGTGCTCGGTGATGTCTTTGAACTGTCTATCAATTTACTCTGTAAAATGTCTTCTCGGTTTACTCTGTAAACTGTCTGTCGGTGATAGTCTGATTCTGGTGTTTACTGATTTTGGTGATCATTATGTCTGACTGAATGTTGTCACTAGGTGATCATGTTACCGACAATCCAAAAATTGTTTTCTTGTATACTGATGAAAAATATGATCCTTTAGGATTATCAAATGATATGCTATGCAAGTCATTTGCTGATGAAATGAGAAAAGAATTTGAAATGTCAATATTTGGAGAGATCAATGTTTTCCCTATCTACAGATTCTACAACAGGATGAAGGCATCCACATCACACAATCAAAATACATCAAATAAGTTATGAAGATATTCAAAATGGAGGAATCAAAACTAGTTGGAACACCTATGGCAACCAGATGTAAATTGACAAAGGAAGACAAGACAACCGAGGTAAATTGAACCTTATACAGATCTATGATTGGTAAACTAATGTATGTTGTACACACTAGACCTAATATAGCACATGCAGTTGGTATAGTTGCAAGATTCTCTACTAACCCTAAGGAATCACACATGACTGTTGTTAAAAGAATATTGAGATTTCTAAAAAATACTGAAGACTATGGTTTGTGGTACAATAAAGAAGGAAAATTTGAGCTACAAGTCTATACCGATGTTGATTGGGATGGAAACATAGATGATATAAAGAGCACTACAGGAGGAGCATTGTTTATGGGTGTCAGCCTTGTCACATGGATAAGTAAAAATCAAGGATGCATATCTCAATCAACTGTAGAAGCAAAATATGTAGTTGCTGCTGCAAATTGTTCTAACATTGCATGGATCAAGCAATTACTGAAAGGTATGAATGAGGAAATCCTTGACCCAATAATTATCTATTGTGGTAATACAAGTGCTATAAAAATTTCAAAGGACCCTGTGATGCATGCTAAGACAAAGCACATATCTATTAAGTATCATTACTTAAGGGAACAAGTACAAGAGAAACATGTAATACTGAAATATGTACAATCCAAAGAACAACTAGTTGACATATTCACAAAAATATTGCCAAAAGATACATTTGAATACCTAAGGAATAGACTAGGGGTTTGTCTCTTGTCTATTGGTCACTAAGCTAACTTGGAAGTTGCACCAGCCTACACATTATCAGAAGATTAATCATATTGATGCAAAATGAGATATGGACTGCAATGATATATCAGTACACTAAAGGTAATTATCTAAACCACACACCAGAGATATTTTTGGATACTATAGAGTTGTATATATTTTTTGGCATTTTTGTCAAAGGGAGAGAAAGATTCAATGAAATATCCATCAGAGAAAGAAGATTCTACAGCACAATGAGAGAGAAAGATTCAAGGAAATGGAGAGAAAGATACATTGAAATAACCATCCATCAAAGGGAGAGAATTGGAGAGAGTTAACACTGAATATCTATCCAAAAAAGGGAGAGACAGAATCAGAAGACAAAATTGCTACACCTATCCAATGAAGGGAATGAGGAAAGGGAGAGAACACAACATAATCAAATCTAAGCTAGAAGAGCTTACCAAGATTCAGATATTTGAATTGGTCATAAAACAATAAGTTTGGTATGTTATGGCATGTTTTATACTGCATATTTAATAGTATGTTACCATCAATACCAAAGGGAGAGATTGATGAACTATAACTGATTGAATGTTTGAAGTTGATAAGTTGATGATCACCGAGCTGCAAAAGTGAATGCAAGACATTAAATCAGTTAATGTATTGTATTGTCATTGATGTCAACTTGGTATGGTTTGATTGTTCATACACATATTATCACAACCTTGAAGATCTAAAGAGACAAATTTTATGTGGTTGGTAAAACATGAAATATTTGTATACATCGAGTGACAGTGAACACCAAGCAGTTCACAGTGTATACCGAGCATAAAAGTAAATGAGCAAGTGTTACTGAGAAAGTGTATACCGAGCACTGCAGTAACTGAAGTTGAGAATCGAGCATAACTAGAGTTGATAACTGAGTATAACTAGAGTTGATGACCAAGCATTACTGAAGATGATGACCGAGCATAAATAGAGTTAAAGAACAAAAAAATTGCTTAGCTTGCAAAGCTACAATTTAGGGATTGACTGATTGATTTATTTATTTTAAACAATCACTTAAACTAAATAAAACAAGGAGATTTAAAGGACGTTTTATTCACTGTTATCAAGGAGAGATTTATGGAATAAAACTAAATAAGGTATTTATAGGATAAAGAAAAACATGGTGAGTTTTATGGATCAAGAAGAGATCTATGATAAAAACAAGGAGATTGAGTGGCTAATCATGTTTATATAAAGAGACAATGAATTCATTATCAAGAGAGGAATGCTAAATATATTTTGTGTGAAGAAAGAACTCTTCATGCAGATCTAATCATATAGATTGAAGAACAAAGCCAAGGAATTCTGCAGACACCGGGCAACAGAGGACAAAGCATTCACCGAGCAGAATAAAGAAAGAAAGCAAAGGAACTAAAGTGTATAATGATCAGAGAGGTATTATAGAACTAACAATAGATCTGAATATTAGCAAATCAAAGTTGTATTTTGAATAGATCATTTACTGTATCAATTTAACTATTGATTCAAAAAATCTCTTAACTGAGGGGGATTTAACAGTCCTTATTGTATTGAGATACTCAAGAGTATCAAAAGGTTTTCTTGTTGACAACATAGTAAGTGCTAGGTCAAAAGACAAATTGTTGGTTTTAAATCCTCTAACAAGGTCACACTTAACAATGTGTATTGTAACTTTTAATAGGGTTGGATCTTCACCGAGCTCACTTCAGAAGAGTGAAAATATTTTGGGTTACCGGTCCCAAGTGGTTTTTCTCATATTGGGTTTCCACATTAAAATCTGTGTTAAATGTGTATATGTTTCATTGCATTGATATTTTGTTTTACACATTATTGAAACTGGATTGGTTGATTAACTCTAAGTTTATTTGCTCCTACTCTGTAAAGTCTAGAAAAGATAAACAATATATCTTACTGAGTAGTTTATATTTGTTAAAGTTATTTATGGCATACATCTTGATGATATTGGGACTGTAAGAGAACTGATGGTATTATATTTGAGATATAAGTTTTTGGTTGAATCTTTTCAAATAATTATTAAGGCCACTGATTCACCCCCCTCTCAGTTATTTCAACAGGTATAGCTAAGGAGGTGATAAGGTATTTCGAGAACATTTTCAACATATGAGGTGAAAGGAATATGGAAGCCCAGAATAACATTATTAGAAACATCCCCAATATTATCTCCCCTGAACAAAAAAAAATTCTCTTAGGGAAAATCACCAAGGAGGAAGTGAAGCAAGTCTTATTTGAAATGAACCCAGACAAATCTCCAGGGCCTGATGGTTTCCCAACATGTTTTTTCAGAGGTGCTGGGATTTCATAGGCGATGATGTATCTGAGGCACTGGAAGTGGTAAGAAATTTAGGAATTTTTTTAAAAGAAGTTAACAATACCTTTATTTTCCTCATCCCAAAAAAGGAGAAAGTTGAGTCCTTTGATGATTTTAGATCTATTGTGCTGTGTAATACCATATATAAATTATTCACTAAAATAATAGCTAGTAGGCTGCAAAAATTCATCCCAAACTTAATTAGTGAGGAGAAAATAGGTTTTGTCCAAGGTAGATCAATATATGATGGGGTTATCATAGCACAAGATGTCATACACTAAGTCCAAAATAATCATGACCCTAGTATATTAATAAAGTTAGATATTAAAAAATCCTACGATAGAGTATACTGGAGTTTTTTTAAAAAGTGTCTGACTACCTTTGAGTTTTTGAAATAGTGGGTGAACATGATATTTGAATGTATCTCTACCCCAAAATTTCATATTCTAGTAAATGGCTCCCCCAAAGGTTTTTTTGGGATTAATAGAGGACTGAGACAAGGTGATATGGTATCAACCTTTTTATTTATAATAATGGAAGAAGCTTTGGGGTGAGACATCAATATGGTGAGGCTAGAGGATAGGATTAAAGGAATAAAGATTACAAGTGGGATTGAACCAACAAGGCACCAGTAGTTTGTTGATGATACTAGCTTTATGGCCAAAGTTCTAAGGAGGAAGCAATAACATATAAAGATATCCTTGGACTGTATGCTCTTTCTTCTGGGAAATAAATCAACCCAGAGAAGACTTAAATTTTTTAATTTAATACTCCTGCAACATAAATAGAGATCTGCAGAACCCTTAACTTCAAATTAGGAAATCTGCCCTGCAAATATTTAGGACTTCCCTTAGAAAAAGGCATTAGAATGAAAAAATTATGGGATAATGTCACGGATTAAATCAATCACAATATGACAGGATGGAATGGAATACAAATTTCTTTGGCAGGCCGAGTGACAAAGGTTCAGACTATTCAATCTGCTCAACCCATTTTTCAACTGGCCTACATTGATCTACCAAGAAAAAATAGAGAGGAAATTAACAAAATTCTTAGGTCCTTCTTCTGGCAAGGAACATGGGACAAGAAGAAGTTCTCACTTCTTTCCTGGGATAAGGTGTGTTGTCCAAAAGAGGAAGGGGTGTTGGAAATAATGGGAAGTATGTACTAAGAGGGGATGGGTGAATCAATACCTCTAAAACGTTTTTAGTTAATTAACCTTTAACCTTATGTAATCAAATCTTTGCTTTACCGATCATATCTATTGTTCTTTCTTTATGCATGTGATATCAATTCATAATCTTAATTGTATGTAAACATTAATAGAAACATTCATGAAATAAATGACACATAACACAAGATATGGTAATGCTGAAAACCCCTGTTAGAAGGTAAAAGCTGTGGTGGGGATGACACCCACAAAACTTCACTATCTGCAGATTGGAAGGGCCGGTTAAGGCTTACAATTTGATCACTTTTGTTGATTGACCCTGTTAGGAGTATTATGTGGAGACCGGTTAAGGTCTACTCTATTAAGAGCTTTAACAACACTGTTTAGTGTGCACTCAGTTAAGAGATTTACATTAGGATTATTAAATCCACCTTTCTAAAAAAGGATTTCTTCTATTTGCTACACTTGTTAGAATGTAGACAAAAATACTCATTGATATGACTGTATGCAATCTACAATTGCTGATTAGAGATCCATTAAAATCACATGTACAAAGTATCACAGGTAATGTGATTGATTAATACCTTTGTTTCTCGGTAGCCTTGATTCTTGGTTCTTGATAATCAAATTCATCTTTTGTTGTTCTGCTTCTTGAAATTCTCAGTCTGATCCATAGATGTGCTCCTTGGATACAATCATCCTCTCATCCATCTTTGAATGAATGATTACACATATATTTATACAATAGATTTTGACCTTTTTAGTTTCTCATATTACAAACTTAACTCTATGATCAAAGGTTTACAACTTGCCCTTGATCTCCTAGTTTGCATGTTTTTAATCAGTTAGACTGATTAAAAAAATTACAATTATCTTTATTGTCCCTCAAGAAAAGTTTTTAAATCAAATCTAAACTCTAAATATAAAACATAACTATTTTATCTGACGTAGAAGTCAGATCCACTTTTCTTGGGATATAACTTACTTTCGGTGAATGATGCTCGATTTGAACTAAAATTTTGTCAGTCAGGTTTCCTTGCTCTATCAAGTTCCTCTCTTTTCTTCTCTTTCAGTTTACTCTATAATCTACTCTGTCAGTTCGCACTGTGCTCTCGGGTTCCTCTGTCAGTTTACTCCTGTCGGGTTCCATTGTTAACTTTTTTGGTTTGCACTTGTAAGTTGTGTCTTCAGTTTATACTGTAGACTCTTCTTCTGGGTTGTACTAAAACTTGTCTTTTGGTGTAGTCATTACTGATGGTTTTTTTTTGCATACTAATGGTAAAATATATGTCATCAATCTCCCCCTTTGACATTAGTATAAAAATTGATATGTGAAAAATACTAAAAATATTTGTAGTATGTACACCATGTATATTTCTTAGTCATTTCATGACTCCCCCTATGCATATGCTGGTATAGTATAGTATATGTGTATGTACACTTGTCTTTATACTATTTCTTCCTTTTCACCTTTCTTTTCCCTTTGTGCTATATGTACTGTACATCTCATTCTCCCCTTATTGTACATATCATTTTCCCCCCTTTTTGATATTAAGGGCAAAGGTTTATACCTATAATTTATTAAAAAAATATAAGAGTGAGAGATCTTCATTTCCTCCATCATCTTCTCCCATTTCTCCTTTAGATTCTCAAGATCCATATGCTCTAGTGTAATCCTAGCATGCATGTCGTAGATGGTGTCTGCTATAGACATCTCGGGGGTGGCAATTAGCTATCTTGCCAAACTTATGTGGTGTTGCAAAAGTGTGAGGTTTGGTAATAGATGAGCTTGTAGCTCGGTAACCTCTTCTCTAAATTGTGATTCTTCTTCCCAAAGTTCTTTCCTTAACCTTTTTATTTCTATTATCTTCTCATAATGAAATTTAATTACATTGTCATATTTGGTTAGACATTGTGCACTGGTATTTAGATTTGAATCTAACTTTGCTAGCTTTTCACTATTGTCCTTAGTGAATTTATCCAAAGTGCACAATTTTTGTATTAAGGAAATAGCTTCAGTAATGACTGGATGTAATTCATTGGCTAGTTCTAAAAGCATTACCTTTTTCTCTGCCACTTCTTGGATGATCTTTTCTATCAGTTTATATTGGAACTTCTGTTCTTCTCGTTCCTCAATCGCCTTTTCTGCATCCACATTTTGTGTTGTGATGCCATCGGTGAGAATGAAAATTTGATCTTGGATAGGTGCATTATGATCAACATTAATGTTGAGAACTATCTATTTTAAGATATCCCTTGTGGTCTCTAGTACTAAGGAGTCTCGGTGCTCCTTCTTAAGCTTTTCTTGCAAAGATTTCCTTTGAAAAATTTCTCCATATTCTTGTAGTGATTCAAAATCTAATGTGGTTGGATCACACTTTGGTATTTTGATTATTTCATCAAGTGTGACCTCCAACTTATTCTTCTTTTTCTTTTGAGATGCACCTGTGTACAGAACCATAACCAACTTCTCTTCTTGGTCTGATGTGCTAGATGAGGTTATCAGTGGAGTAGTGCCTTTTTGTTGTTATGCTTCAGTCTCTACCTTTTGTTTGTGAGTGGACATCTCCACATCAACCTTTACATTACCTGTAGCATCTCCTTTGATGTTCTTTGGAGTGGCATCTTTGGGTTTTTCTCCTTCACCATTATCCTTCTGCACTTCATCTGTATTTATTATTTGTGCATCTTTTTCTGCTTGATCTCCATCTTTTTGTGTGAGATATTCACCTGTTACATTTTGATCCCCTCTGATGACATTCTGGTCATCATTTTTCTTTCTTTTCTCCCTCCCTACATCCTCAGGTATGCTTGCATCAGGCTCGAGGGTCTTCTCCTTCTGTGAGATTATATTGATTTCCTGAATCAATAATGGCATCTAGCCCAGTATGTTTACTTGTGCAACATCAACAAATGTATCTTGATCCTTGGTTTGATTAGATTTAAAAGTAATATATTCATCTCCCTTTACCTTATCTTTAGAATCTTCTTTGGTAATATCAATGATAGTATTATCCGGCCAAGTTTCATCAGCAACATCCATATCCTTGTTGGCTTCTTTTTCCAATGCTACGATTGTGACATCCTTTGTGTCATTTATAAGGACATGCACTAGGCTAGGTTTAGCTGAAGATTCATCATTGTGGGGCTCATTTGTGAGAGGTAATACTCTCCCGTGGCTTGCTTCCTCAGTAGGTCTATTGAGTATTTTTCTCCAAATTTTGTTAGTTTCCTTCTCTATCTCTATAAGCCTGCCCTTTATAACCTTGTAAGCTCTCAACTTGGGTGAGAACTCCTTTACATGTTTCTCCATCATCTCCTTCACTTATTCCATTTTGGATTCAAGAGGCATAAGATAAACTAGGACTCTTTCCCTTATCTCATTCTCATTCTTTAATGCATAAGTCCATCTGGAAGATAATCTTTCATGTATTTCTTTTGGCATTTTGTCATCAAATTGTATGGGTACATATTTGAAGTTGAACATTGTTTTGATGAGTGCCCCCTCAATCTTGCTCTGATCTTCAGGCTCTAGTGTTATTCATTTTCTAACTTTGGTGTCAGTTAAGCCACCTCTTTTTGCAATTGACTCACATATCCCATCAATAGTTTTAGAAATCTTACTCTTTTTTGTTTGGATAGATTCATCCAGCTGAGTATCTTCAATATCTTTCTTGGTTAGGATTAATTTCCTTCTCCTCTTTGGTGTTGTGGTCTTTTTGGTTTGAGGTTTTCTTTTGTGGGTCCTTACTTGAACTTTCTTAACAGATGGTGAGTCTGACTTTACTATTTGGCTCCTTGTCCTCTGAGAAACTGTTGTCCTTGCCTTCTTTGGGGACAGGGATGCATCAGACTCTATTGACTCTGAGTCACTCACCTTGTCTTCTTCACCAATGGGTGACTGACCCTCAGTTTCCTCTATCTTTTTAGTTTCTTCCTCATTGACTGATAGCTTATTTTTCAAGGTCTTTACCATTTTTTCTTTCTTCCTATCAATTTTCTTCACAACTAAGCCTGATTTGATTCTTTCCTTGGCTTCTTCAAATTTTCCAAACCTTGGTTGTGATTTATCCAATGGTTCACTCAACAATGCTTGAATAGCATTTGTTGCTTGATCTATGTTGACTTCATAGTCAAGTGGAGCTAGCCAAGCTATCCTTAGTATAGCTGGTTTGATTAGCATGGTATCGGTGTCCACCAAGAAACAAATGTCAGTCTTGTATTTCTCTACTAGTTCTTCTGGTATCCTCATCCTTTTTTGAATTCTCTCTTTGAACCTAGAGAAATACTCATCCATTACTAATTCAAAATTATCTCAAAGAGACTTTATGAATTCACTTATTTGAACTGTCATTGGTTGGGTAGTGTCCCATTTCACATTACCGATAGATGGGAAGGTTTCTTGGAAATAGAAAAATATGTACATTAACATAGATCAAAATTTACATGAGTTGGTCTTTCCACACCTGATTGTCCTCATATTCTCATCTAATTGTCTAAATAGAAGTTATGATAGGTCCAAATGCAATCCCTTCTTGACAATTTTATGTGCTGTATCCACTGTTCCTGATGCAATACTGTTCATCCTGCTAGCTTGAAAGAACTTGTATCCTAAGACACATGCTCCAAATTTCATTTCATCATTAGTGATGGTGGATACCTTTAATCCTCTTCCATCCAATGCAACTCATCTATTCTTCTCAATGTAAAATTGAGGAGGGTGTTTAAGTGCCTTTGGTTTCTCAGTTATAGGATAACTGGTCATAGCATGTATAACATCCCTAGTTATTGGTTTAGGCCCATCTAGCCACATATTTTGGTCATACAATCGACTTAGAACTAACCGGATCTAGTTGGTTTTGAAATCCTTCAGGAACCATAGGGAATTTGTGAGCCCTTTTACCTCAATGTACTTGTGCTCATCTTTTATGGTTCCAAAATCATTGCAAAGCTTTTTGTAAGATTTCTCTACTTCAAGATCTCCAATTTCTGCAATCTTGCAGTGAATGTAGGATCTAACATCCTCAATTAATAAAACCCTAGGTAGAATTCCAAAATATGCGTTGGGTTGCAATGAAACCTCTGGGTAGATTTTATACTTAGGCTCCTCACATGTACTATTCTTTATCAGATCAACCTTACTCTCCTTAGCATTCTTGATTTTAGAGGTTCTTGAAGTTGATGTCATCATTTCTAAAATTAGGGATTTTTCCCATAAATGAAAGTAGAGTTCTCGGTTATCTTTGTTACATACTTCAACCTCAGTAGCTATTAGGAATCTATTTGGAGTGCAGGGAGTCAATTTGTAGGCACTCTGCAATTGGGTCACTTCGTGCTCAAGTTTTTCTCTGTCTCTTCACTCTAGTCACTTGGTAAATAATGAAACCCTTCTGTCATCTATTTATAGACTTTTCCCTAAGTCGATTCATTAATTCTCAACCACTTCTTGGTGTGTGAAGATGGATTCGTCAGGTGATACACAAATAATATTCTCGGTAAGAACGCAATGATTTGGGGTAGCTGTCAACTTATTACATCAACCAACAGATTTCAGTATTTGGCAAATACAACATGTCAAATTTTCATGATTACCGATGGATCTCAGTTTGTACTTAGAAAATTAGCTTTATACGTTAACCGACGATTCTTAGTAAGTATTGACAACTTACCTCTATGTGTACATCGATGCATTTTGATATGTATTGACCGACTAGATTGTTTTCATAGAATTGTAACAAGTAATACCATAGTGCATCTTTAATCATGTTGATTTGGTATTTTAACTATGTGTAATGGAATTGATGCAAAATATAACTTGGTATAATGCAGTTCCATACTTGTTCTGCTTAGGTGGGTATGGTGATGTCACCAGATCCATTGGATAAGGTGTCACTAATTGCATTGCTTGGTCTAGCTTCATCAGTGTTTGTAGCTTTCCTCCACATTTTGTTTCTCATCTTCCTAATGTCTTCAATGGTGTTTCCATTGGCAAAGATGCTGGTTTCTGTCACCTGATCTCTACATTCTTTTCTTAGATGACCAACTTTATGACAATATAGACATGCCATTCGAGGGTTAGTACAGCTCCTATACTTTTTTGTCCATTATCTCATACAGTTTGCAGCTATGTGACCAAATCTTCCACATGTTGTATAGTTTTACCATGTGTTGTAATCCAAAACATATGAGTTACCGACTCTTTTCAGTTGATAAGCATTTTCTTGATCTTTAGGCTTCCATGCTTTCTTTTTCTTCTTCCTGCATTCAAGAGATGTGTTCCTATGCATTTTTCAAGTAGGAAAACATTTTTCCATGTAGATTTCCTTCTTTATTTGTTTCACCTTAGATTTACATTCATAAGCTTTATGTCCTTTCTTGTTACATTTATAAAAATTTCCTATGAATGAAGGTGTAGAGTTAGGAATACCTTTCATTTTTCTCCTGCATACATTTGATGTGTGGCTTGGCCTTCCACAGTTATTGCATGTCAACTTTCTTTGTCTTGGATTTGTATAGACATTATTTGGATCAACTTGGTTTGGCGATTCTTCATTTTCAGTATACCCTAGTCTAGTATTATTATTGACTCTTCTTTGTCCTTCCAGAAAATCATCCATCCTTTTGGTGCTTTCTTCAGCTCTCTTGATCTTGTCATTATGTTGTTTTTGAATTCTCACTTCATGTTTCATCTTTTTATTTTCTTCTCTTAGCTCACCAATAGCTTCTATTCTTTCAATGAGTTTTGTATTCATTCTATTTGCCTCCTGACTCATAAGAATAATCTAATTTTTGATCTCATGATGATGTTCCGTAAGTCTTTGTATTTATGAATTTCTCTTGTATCTTTTCAATAATATTCCTCCTATCATCAATAGCTAGTGTTGTTTCTTGCTCATCTTGTCTAGCATTGTTCATGACATCAATCATTCTTACCATCTGCGTCTCTTGACCAATTTGCAGAGATTTCACTTGTCCAACCAAATCTTGATTGATTTAATTTAATCTTGTGATGCTTTCTTCTAATGTGTCTAATGCTTTTCTACTTGTAGATCTTGAAGACTCAAATAGATCTGGTATCTCCTCTTCTTGATAGTCTATTTCATTACAGCAAGATGCCATAATCTTTCTTTCATCTAGTAGCTGTCTTATCTTGATTCTAGCTTCTTTATACTACTCATAGAAGAGCTAAATTTATAGCTTCTGATTCTCAATACTTTTGTCAAGCGTGTACTTCTCCATTGTATGATCTTTTCTCTTAAGTCTTTAAACTTTTCCAATTAAGAGATCTAGCTCTGATACCAATTATTGGAAATAATGAGAAGTATGTACTGAGAGGGGAGGGGTGAATCAGAACCTCTAAAACTTTTTTAGTTCATTAACCTTTAACCTTATGTAATCAAATCTTTACTTTACCAATCATATATGATGCTCTTTCTTTATGCACATGATATCAATTCATAATCTTAATTGTATGTAAACATTCATAGAAACATTCATGAAAGCAATGACACATAACACAAGATATGGTAACGCAGAAAACCCCTGCTAGAAGGTAAAAACTGCGGTGGGGATGACACCTACAAAAACTTCACTATCTGTAGATTGGAAGGGGCCAGTTAAGGCTTAAAATTTAATCACTTCTGATGATCTACCCTGTTAGGAGTATTATTGTGAGACTGGTTAAGGTCTACTATGTTAAGAGCTTTAGCAACAGTGTTTAGTGTTCACTCAGTTAAGAGATTTACAATAGGATTGTTAAATCCACCTTTCTTGAAAGGATTTCTTCTATTTGCTACACTTGTTAGAATGTAGACAAAAATACTCATTGATCTGAGTGTATGTAATCTACAATTTCTGATTATAGATCCATTAAACTCACATGTACAAAGTATCACCTAATGTGATTGATTAATACCTCTTTTGCTCGGTCGCCTTGATTCTTGGTTCTTGATAACCAAATTCATCTTTTGTTATTCTACTTCTTGAAACTCTCAGTCTGATCCATAGATGTGCTCCTTGGCTACAATAATCCTCTCATCCATCTTTGAATGAATGATTACACATATATTTATACAATAGATTTTGACCTTTTTAGTTTCACGTATTACAAAATTAAGTTTATGATCAAAGGTTTACAACTTGACCTTGATCTCCTAGTTTGTATGTTTTTAATCAGTTAGACTGATTAAAACAATTACAATTATCTTTCTTGTCCCTCAAGAAAATGTTTTAAATCAAATCTAAACTCTAAATATAAAACATAACTATTTTATCTGATATGGAAGTTAGATCCACTTTTCTTGGGATATAACTGACTTTCTATGACTGATGCTCGGTTTGAACTGAAAGTCTTTTGGTTGGGTTCCCTTGCTCTGTCAAGTTCCTCTCTTGTCTTCTCTTTCAGTTTAATATGTAATCTACTCTATCAGTTTGCACTGTGCTGTCGGGTTCCTCTGCCAGTTTACTCCTGTCAGGTTCCACTGTTAACTTTTTTGGTTTGCACTTGTAAGTTGTGTCTTCAGTTTACACTATAGACTGTTCTGTCGGGTTGCGCTAAAACTTGTCTTTCAGTATAGTCATTACCGATGGTTTTCCTTTTCATACTAATGGAAAAATATATGTCATCAAGGGGGTGTGGGGATAAAAGATATTAAACTAAAGGGTAGAGCCTTTTGCACCAAACTTGTTTGGAGAAGGTATAAAAAGCCACATTTTAAGTGGGTCAAGATACTCTCAAAAAAGTATCTCACCAATGTAGATCCCATTAATATTTTCAAAGAACTGTCACCCCCTAAAAACTACAGGATGTGTAATTTTATGTTGGACTGCAGATCCATTATCCTAGATAAGCTCACATGGAATCTTGAGAAAGGGGAGGATGCCCTTTTCTGGCAATATTCTTGGGGTGTCTATAGGGCCTTGGATTGTAATATGAATCTAGTGAATGCTCATAGGTTTATGACGGCCAAATTAGGTGAAAGAGTAATTGACTATGTTTCCTTTGTAGATGAGGGAATGGGATGGAAATGGAAGAATTGGATGGATCTTGGTCTTTCCCCAGTAGATGCTGCTTCTTTGAATAGATGTTTGGAAGAAAGGAAAACATCTTTGAACCTTAAAAAGGATATGCTAGTTTGGGTTGGAAGTAAGAGTGACAATTATTCAGTTAAGGAGGGATATCACTTGTTGAGATCAAGGCTTATTAGTAATTCTAACCCCCCCCGACAACTTTATGTTGGCGTAAAGAATGTCTTCCTAAGGCTGATTTATTCTCCTAGCTTGTATGGCATAAGAATATTATGACAGCTAAAAATTTCATGACTATGGGTTATCATGGCCCAAGAAGATTTTCTTTATGTGAAAAGGATGAGGAGATAATTGATCATCTACTCCTTGGGTGTCCATACTCTACTTAATGCTGGTCATGGATATGTTCACAACTTGGGTGGACATCTGTGCTTCTGAACAATATAACCAATCTACTAAATTTGTGGCCTTTTCTCAGGTAAAGAAACATTTATGGCTTACTTTGGATTGTGGCCCCTTCAATCATTCTTTGGGAAATATGGAAACAATGAAATAGGAGGGTTTTTTCAGGAAAAGAAATTGGATGTGGGACACCTTATTAATAAAATCGAAGCCTCTATTGTAGAAATGACAAATAATCAAAACTTGAATAAGGTAAAAAAGGAAATGGCCATGTCACACTGGGATGAGAAGATGAGAGGCAAGTGGCATGGTCTTGTTATTCCTCCTTTTATTGGAAATGAGGGTATATTGTCAAAAAAGAAGAGAGACAAATGTAAATGGATACCACAAAAAGAGGGGTGGCTAAAATTAAATTTTGATGGCACTTATAGGGGTAACCCAGGCTTGGATGACATTGGATGTACCATTCACAATACGGAAGGAAATGAAGTGGAAAAATTAGCTAAATTCATTGATAAGGAGACCAACAATGAGGCATAATTATATGCTCTAGTAGAAGGATTATTATTATGTAGACATTTAGGATGTAAGAAATTAGAAATTGAAGGTGACTCAGCTATTATCATAAATTCCTTAAGAAAAGGCTCTCTCCTTAACTAGAGATTAGACCCTATGTTGGCTAGGGTTAACATTAAGGTGGAAAAGACTCACATACCTTGACTGTGATTATTTGAACCCTAGATGGAGGTTTGAAAAATAATTCCTTGTTTGTTTACACAAATCATAATTTTTTATATCTTGATTCTTGTATCACATTGCAATATAAAATCTGAGGGTATCAACATTCATATTCTAATGGTCAAATAAATACTAGTGAGGATTATATCGATTCTTACATCCAATACACACAGTATTCATATTATCATGGTTAAATGTAGGAATGTGATGATTTCATGTGCTACAAATGTCATGCCCAAAACTTGGGCTAATCACACTCAATTTTTTTTTTAAACACCTAAGAACGTACAACTAACAATGGTTGAGTTGGAAGGGTGATAGCATGGTAGAGTTAACCTTTGAGTTACAAGGTAAATACATAGATTGAATTAGGGTCATGCCATAATAAATACAGAGTTTGAGCATCAACTTGTTCCACGGTTATATGAACGATTAACTCAGGTTGATCTAACTCTGATTTCATGTTTAACTACATTTAGCATCATGATGATAGTTAGTTGTTATGAACATATGTTGAATTAGGTTGACCTAATGCATACTTAACTCTTAACCTAGATTACAACTTAATCTGTTCAAATCTAGTTCCAGTTTTCTTTCAACGTTAACAACTAGCTCAAACATAGACAAATTAATATTCTACTCCCTTTTTAAACAAATATACATGAAATATTTATCAATTGACATGCTTAAAATTGAATAACAATTTCACTATACCAAACAACTATTAATTAAAATCTAATAGCTGAAATCAAATCTGATTTCCTAACCTACTAATATCAATAATAATATTATTCCCCTTTTATGAAAACACATGCAATCCTAATTCATCAATCCCCTAACAAAACAACTTTAAATGAACCTTTAATAAGACAATTAAATTATCCTCTAATACAAAATTTAAATTAACTTCTAATTGAAATTTAACATAACCCCTAACCCCTTGAACACAAGAGTAACACATTCCTTTTTATCATAATAAAATTTAAATTAACATTAACTATACATTTGAATAAATTGAGTAATTCCACTTCTCTAATAGGCTAATCAAAACTTTTAGGCCAAATTCCCTATTAAATTAATTTACAAATTTCACAATTTTAAAATAACCTAAACAACTAATGTTAAGGATCCATTTAAAATGATTAATTATTATTTTAACCCAAAAGTTATTAATTTACTAACTAAAGCTACATCATTGATTCAATTTATATATGTATAAAATGCTACCCAATTAAGAATTAAAAATAATAAAGAAATAGACCTAATTAACTAACTTAAACTATCTACTAACTACCTATAAATCTAATCTAACTACCTACTAATCCATTAGCTTATTAGTCTACTAACTTATTAATCTATTATTTTTCCCACCACAAGTCCAATATGCATAGGGGTCAAATTTCTATTGGGAGGAGTGAAGGTCTGAATGACTTGTTTTAGGGCCCACCACCTAACTTACCCCCATTCCTATGCAAGGAATTTCACATGAAAGACAAGATAGAAAGGGTGGTGCAGGTTTTTAAGCATGATGATGATGTGTTGCAAGGGCCCACCAACAAATCTCCAATCTTCCCAAGGTGAATCTCGCATGGAAGGGGAGAGAGGGTTGACTTGGGCAAAAGGGCATGTCAGAACTTGAAGGGTGTGAAAGCAAGGGAGGTGGCGCATTTATTAAGCAAGGAGGCCCCTAGAAGAAGGCAAGCGCATGGAGAAGAGTGAGGAGTGTGTTGACCTTGGAAAAAGGTTATGACATGTCAGAAAGGGAGGATGGGAAATGGCATAGGCTTAGGGTAGTTCAATAAACATGTTAGCATCCCCAAAGTTTTTTAATTTATTTTACAAACTTTGCAATAGTGGCGCCCAAGCAAGGAGTTAAAAAGGGTAAGGAGTATGGTGAAGGTGGGGCCCACGGAAATGGGTAAAAGTGCAAGGTGAGTTAATTAGAATTTAGGATTTAATTTTAAGGTTATGTTGGAGGAATTAGGAGACTAAATTTAACTAGAGGGACAACACATTGGGAAAGGAATATTCTCTGTGGTAAGGAGAATATTTCCTTTCCCATACAAATTTCAGAGAGCAATTTTGCTCTAAATCTAGAAAGTGTCATGTGCCTAATTTGTTCTAAGCCCTTCCATGTTGATTTTCTTG
The DNA here is from genome assembly GCA_018584345.1 of Thuja plicata. Taxonomy (NCBI): domain Eukaryota; kingdom Viridiplantae; phylum Streptophyta; class Pinopsida; order Cupressales; family Cupressaceae; genus Thuja; species Thuja plicata. The sequence goes on from MU224966.1 coordinate 1,508,117, forward strand.
GTTCAATTTTTGTAATAGATCATTATATGCATTTGGTTTGATTTATTTGAGCAATATACTAAGAGGACTAATAGTATTAGTTAATTTTTACATTGTCATACTAACTAGTTTGATTTGTCATTGTTATCAATGTTATTTCTTCTTCTCAAGAATTGAGATTGAAATAGATATTTTTAATGTAGAGAGTTGAATCTATGGAGAAGGAATAGAGACTTTCAAAGGGAGGATGGAGTGTTTCAATAACTTGAAAATTTACATTTACATACATTATGGATATTTCAAGATTCACAAATCCTCAAGATTTTTATGATATGAAACTTTTATATTGTCTTTCTCTTTTAATATTGGATATCCCTCTAACATGAAAGGTTAACTTTTTTTTTTTGAAATAGAATGCAATATGCATGAACTAAAGAATCCTTCATTAAAATCATGGTAATCTTACAAAATACAATTACACATCTTCAAGATGGTAAATCTATACAATACATGGATGGTATGCAACATTTCTTCCTCTAATGAATCATTACATAAAGAATGAGAACTCTTCACATCTAGCTTGAAAAGCTTCTAAAAATGAACATTACAACAATCAACAAGAAATGAATTTCAATACAAATGAGTGACTATACAATATTGAAGTTGCTTACACACAACTATCCCCAAATACAGATTTCTTCCAAGCTTCTTTCACCATCATCTTGACTTCAAAACCTGCAATTTTCATGAGGGGAACCATGGGAAGCTCACCTCCCAGCCAAGGCCTCAAGGAGACCACCCCTGAGCTTGGAGCACCAAAGCTAAACAAGATAGCACATCCGAATTATCACAAACACCTTATATACACAAAACAATAATAACTCCCAACCAAGGCTTCACTAATGAGTTTTCAAACCTATTGAAGTAGGGTGAAGGTGGGCTCTTCTAAGGAGGAGAATGCCATTGCAATATCAAATTTCTCAATAAGATTTTTTTGATGCCTCTCCAAGGCTAAATTGACATTCCTTCCATATATACATTTGGTCATTTCTATACCAAAAACAATATTTACAATATGGCTTCATAGAGTCAATACTCCATGAAATTATCCCTCTTCTCAAAGAGAAGAGACTCTCACTACAATGGAGAGCCCAACTAACCCCTTCACCCAAGGCCACTTCTTCCTTTCCCAAAGGGTGAGTAATGCCTTAACTCCCATGAACAACACTCCCAATCCAAAAGAATAAGAATTGATACAAAAATCCAAATGCATTCCCAACCTAACACATGACAACAAAATCTACATACAACAACACTATACAAGATTATATACATGAACACCATACAAGATTTCATATTCATAAAGAAATAACATCCAAATCTACTTGCAACAAAACAAGCACTTCATGGCAATGGAGACCAACCTT
>MU224966.1:1509572-1525525 GCA_018584345.1 Thuja plicata
AAACTTGAGAAGAGCCCAAATCCTTATCCTTCCTCTATCCAAACCCTAATTATCTCTAAAATTAGAGAGTGGGTGAACACCCACTAAGTCTCCCCAAACCCTCTAAAAAGACCCCCAAAAGTGTACTCAAGACGTAGCAATAATGAGACATGACATTTAGCCTTTTGTCTTACCTCTTGTCTCCCCCCTTAATTATGAGTTTAGTAAGGAGTGTGAGACAAGTTAGATGCATGTGGCCATCTCCATTTTCGCCACTTTTGAAAAGTAGGTATTTTTGAGAGTCATAATGGTGACCTAAGTTTCTCCCATAGGTAAAAACTAGCCCTAACCCAAGGTACCCCCTTAGGGTTAACTAATGTTGGCCAAAAATACACTCTAGGGTCACTTTTGACCCCTCCAAGGTACCTCTAAAGTTCAAATCCGAGTTCCAACTTGATGTGATCCCAATAAGACATCTATATGCAAGTGGGATTAATATAACATCTTATAAGGTTTGGTGATTCTTTCCCAAGTCCTAATTTGACATGTCTTTATCCACATGGAGAACACAAGTGTCAAGTGACACCAAACAAAATACACATCATGTTCACAATGACATGTCCAAACAACAACATAAATTTTAAACTATTAACACACATTCAGATTATATTTACAACAAAGATCACATTACAATGAGGTTTCAACCCCTTATTGGATTAAACCTTGGCTTACTCAATTCACATGTGTTTAGCCTTGATTCTCCAAATAATTTCATGGTTCTCTTCCCTGCACACTTAACTCGAGCATCAGTAGTCCAAGATAATAAAATCACATGTAATATACATTTTCAATTCATAATTAGCAATATTAATCAATAAGAAGAATTAAATTTCTAATTACAATTTTCATACAAAAATGTTTAAAACATAATAATTCCATAATCATCATGACATAACATCCATGAAATAATCAAGTCTAATCATGATTTGATCTTCTCATCAATTCACTTATCTAAACATATATAATCAAAATCAACCACCTATTCTAGGTCTACTCCATATCAAAATGTAATCAACACAATATAATCATCATCATAACATAATATCTCGAGTCTCTATTAGGATAATCAGAAATTTTATCAATGTATCAAAAAATAAAGTATCAAAGTGTGATTGAGCAATAAAGCTATGATGGGTCAGGGTGAGGCCTCACATCCTCCCCCACTAGGCATGAACTTCCTCTTGGAGTTCATCAAAAAGATATGGGTACTGAGATCTCATCTATGCTGCGTCCTCCCATGAAGTCGTGACCTCATCATAACAATCCTATTGGACCCTAACCTGGTCCAGCTCTCAGCCTCATAGTGCAAGGGTCCGTCAGGCTATAATATGAATGGGCTCTAGTGCTAGCTGTCTGTCTAACTCCACTTGCAAAGAATCCCAATCTATAACGTGAGACTCATCATAAATATATTTTTATAGCACAGATACATGAAACACATCATGGATGCATGACAGGCTGGGTGGCAAGGCTGGATGGTAGGGAACTGGTCCTATCCTCTCCAATATCTCAAAAATTCCAACAAAGTGAGGCACTAACTTAGAGCCCTTTCCAAAATAGATTAGACTCTTATGTAGGTGCACTCTCAAGAAGACCCTATCTCCAACCATATACTCATGATCAACCCTCTTTGCATCTGCGTAATTCTTATGTCAATCTTGAGCCTCCCTAAGGTGTTGTCTAATCAAGACAACCTGTTGCTCCATATCCTTGACCAAATGAGGTCCAATAGATACTCTATCCTTGATTCTATCCCAACTCAGTGGTGTCCTACATGGTCTATCATACAAGGCTTGATATGGTGGCATACCTATAGAAGAATGATGCCCATTATTATAGGAAAACCTGACTAGATGTAGGTATTCCTCCCACTTGAACTGATGGTCCATCACATACAAGTGCAGCATGTCCTCCAATACCTGGTTAACCCTCTCAATTTGGCCATCTGTCTGAGGGTGATATGCTGTACTAAAATTGAGCCTAGTGCCCAACGCTACCTGTAACTCTCTCCAAAAGGATAACATGAACAATGAATCTCTATTAGAGATGATCTTATGGGGAGTGCCATGAAGTCTGAAAATATCCTACAAAAAGACCTAAGCTATGTCTTATGCTGTGAATGTAGTACGCACAGGTGAGAAGTGGGAAACCTTGGTCAATGTGTCAGCTATCACCAAGATAGCATCATGGCAATGAGAAGACATAGGGAGAAAAAAAATGAAGTCTATAGATATAGTATCCCACTTCCACTCGACAATCTCATGTGGCTATAGGAGCCCACATGGATGACTGTGCTCTACCTTCACTCTCTGGCACTCTAGACATCTAGCAACTATGCTAGAAATCTACAATCTCATGCCCGACCAATGATACAACTGTCTCAGATTGGCATGCAAATTCTTAACTCCTAGATGAGCCGCATAAGGTGCTTTGTGAGCCTCAAGCAAAATAAACTCTCACAATTTAGCCGTAGAAGTGCATAGATGTGTCCCCTATGACGTAGAAGTCCATCAGACTCCACAGAATACTCTGCAAATCTCCCCTCAAGGGGTCTCTGAGAATAGATAAACTAACAAAACTTCACATATAATCCATCCTCTGGAAAATGATGCAAAATGCAGTCCCTCAAATCTATACTAGAAGTCATAAATGAGAGCTCATGTCACCTCCTACTCAAGAAATCTGCAACTACATTCTCTTTCACCTTGATGTAATGAACATCAAAAACATACTCACACAAAAACTCCATCCATCTCCTCTACCTAGCATTAAGATTGGGCTGTGTAAAGATATACTGTAGGCTCTGGTGATTTGAATGAAGCTCAAATCGGTGACCTAGAAGGAAGAGTCACCATCTCACTAAGGCATGAACCACCACTGCGAGTTCTAGGTCATAAGTAGGATAATTAAGCTCATGAATATTTATCTTCCTAGACTCAAAAGCTATAGGAAGACCCTCCTACATAAGGACTACTCCTAAACCATCTAATGAAGCATCAATATATACAACAAAATCTGCCAAAGGATCTGGCACTGCTAAAATCGGTGCACTAGTGAGGGATTTTTTGAGCCTCTGGAAAGCTCTCTCACACTTCTCTATCCATTCATACTTCTTCCCCTTTCTCTGAAGGTAGGTGATGGGATGAGCTACTCTAGAAAATCCTACCATGAAGTGTCTATAATATCCTGCTAAGCCCATAAAACTTCTGACCTTAGTGACACTGGTGGGTGCTGGCCAATCCATAATAGCTCTAATCTTCGATGGGTCTATAGAGATCCCACCACCAGATATAACATGACCAAGATAATGCACCTTAGGTCTAAAGAAGGCACACTTTGACAAGCTACCATATAATTGATTCTCTCTCAAACGCTACTGAACCTGTCTTAGATGCTCCTCATGCTCCTCCTCATTGTGAGAATATATCAAAATATCATCAAGGAACACTACCACAAATTTATCCAAAAATGTATGAAATACTCCATTCATGAGGCTCATGAACATAGCTGGAGCATTCATGAGGCCAAATGGCACTATTGTGAACTCATAGTGACCATACCTCATGCGAAAAATAGTCTTGTGGATATCACTTTCCATAATCCGTAACTGATGGTACCCTGACTTTAGATCTATCTTTGAGAATACTTGGGCACCCTGTAACTGATCAAACAAATTATTGATCCTGTGAAGTGGGTATCAGTTCTTAATTGTTACTTTATTCAATTGCTGATAATCAATGCACAATCTAATTGATCCATCCTTCTTCTTCACAAAAATCATAGGTGCACCCCAAGGTGATACACTAGATCGAACATGCCCTTTCTCCAAGAGCTCTTCTAACTAAATCTTGAGCTCATTGAGCTCATGTGTGGTCATCCTGTAAGGTGCTCTAGATACTGGCTTGGCTCCTGGTATAAGATCTATGTGAAAATCAACTACCCTAGGTGGAGGCATACCAGGTAGCTCAGTAGGAAATACATCTGAAACTCCCGAAGAATAGGATAATCCTCAAGCAAAGGCTCCCCTTCTAAATCCTCCTCTCTATCACTAATGGTGATGGAAAATAGCTGACATCCCTTCCACACGCACCGCATAAGTTGCATAGAAGAAATTATGTGAAGGGATACGGGTTTTTGTACCCCAAATATCACCATAGAAGTGCCATGATCATCAACACACTCAACCCTCTTTTGACAAAAATCTACCTTGGTGTTGTGGGCACATAGCCAATCCATGCTAAGGACTACATCATAAGAACCTAGAGGGGTAATGCGGAGATCAGTCATCGTGATTAAGTCTCCAATCTAAATCTGACAACTAAAAACTAAGGAATTAACAAACACTCTAGCTCCTGAAGCTAACTCAACCTCCCAACTGACATCTTGTCTAATTTCCACCAGCCTGCAATGCTCCATTACATAGGGAGATATAAAGGAGTCTGTGGCTCCTGAATCAAACAAGATAAAAACACTGGTACCCTGAATCATACCTGTAGCCTCTATGACCATGGCCTGGTGCTTGACCTGGCGGTTATCAACCGCTACAAAAAATCTATGGGATCTACCCATATCTCCAATTGTAGGCTCTGAGATAGCCCCTCTCTGACCACTGACTGACTATCTTTGTGGGCATTCTCTCGCTAAATGACCCATACCACCACAAGTGTAACATGGCCCTTGGGTCTGAATCTGCACTCCCTATGTCCTAGGCTACTATGACCCTCCAGTCCTACTAGAACCACTGTATCCACCCTTAGAGGACTGCTGAGTCCTAGCTAACTGTGTCTGAGGGGTCTGTGTCCTATGATCTTATCTAGGGCCCTGAGACTGCCACTATTTGGGCTTAGAGCCTTGATAACCCTGTGAATGCCTCTGTCTAGAATCCTACTGGGATCTCTACTGCTGAGACTGTTGACCCTTAAAGGATCTTGTTGAGTGATTCTGTTTCCCTTTCCAAGGGGATCTCTGCTACCCTAACCGCTGGGAAGAGGGGTTTTAGTGCTGGGACTGATCCTGAGACTCCTATCTAGTACAGATATCCTTGGCTACAAGTTCCATCTCAACTGCCCCTCTGAACATGGTAGGGAATGCTAGGCGTACTGTGCTCTGAAGAGACATATTAAGTCCCTTAATGAAATGGTGAATACGCTGTTTCTCATCCTTCATGTAATCAACATATGGAAGGAGCTTGAGAAACTGACTCTTATATTGGTTCACTATGAGGCCTTTCTATTGGAGATCATGGAACTCCTCTATCTATCTCTGTTTGAAATGTTCAGAGAGATATCTCTCATGAAAATGGGCCACAAAAGTCTCTCAAGTGAGTGTGTCAATACTCACTCCACCTATGGACACCTCCTGCTCCCACCAAGTGGAAGCCTTCTCCCATAGGAGATGGACTACAAGTCATGCTTTTAGATTACTCCCATAAGGGTGCAATCTAAAACATCACTGTAAACTCTGTAACCAGGCCTCTGCTACTGACTGATCAGTGGATCCCAAAAACAAGGGTGGCTGGAGTCGTAATAACTCTTGGATCTCATCTCCAAAATCTCTAGGGGGTCTCTCCCTGGCACGTATCTCATGCTCGCATGGTATTACAACTTGATGAACTGACTCACCCTCTTGATCATCATGACCCTCAACAAACCTGGGTGGAGGACTCCTACTCCTCTCTCTGCTAACTTCTCTATCATTCTCTAAAATATGTGTTTCCCCTTCAGGAATCTGCTGCTGAACTATGGGTGGTAGTCTCTGCTGAATCACCCCAATTAGATTTTGGAGAACATCCATAATATCTTGGTTAGTGTTTCTTAGGTGGTGGAGGTGGAGGTGGTGGATCCTCCTATCCTGCCCCCGCACGGGGAGCTCTACGACCTCTGCCTTGTCGATTAGCTCTAGTGACCGCAGGCATCCTACACAATGATTTAAGTTTTTGATTGAGTTCAAACATAATAGGTTAGGTTCCTAGTGTTGAAACACTGGCTCTGATACCAAAATGTCATGCCAAAAATTAGGGCAAAACACACACACAATTATTATTATTTTTTTAAAACACCTAAGAACATATAACTAACAATGGTTGAGTTGGAAGGGTGATAGCATGGTAGAGTTAACCTTCGAGTTACAAGGTAAATACACAGATTGAATTAGGGTCATGCCACAATAAATGTAGAGTTGGAGTATCAACTTATTCCATGGTTATATGAACACTTAACTTAGGTTGATCTAACTCTGATTCCATGTTTAACTATATTTAGCATCATGATGATAGTTAGTTGTTATGAACATATGTTGAATTAGGTTGAACTAATGCATACTTAACTCTTAACCTAGATTACAACTTAATCCATTCAAATCTAATTTCAATTTTCTTTCAACATTAACAACTAGCTCAAACCTAGATAAATTAATATTCTACTCCCTTTTTAAACAAACATACATGAAATATTTATCAATTGACATGCTTAAAATTGAATAACAATTTCACTATACCAAACAACTATTAATTAAAATTTAATAGCTGAAATCAAATCTAATTTCCTAACCTACTAATATCATTAATAAAATTATTCCCCTTTTATGAAAACACATGCAATCCTAATTTATTAATCCCCTAACAAAATAACTTTAAATTAACCTTTAATAAGACAATTAAATTATCCTTTAATACAAAATTTAAATTAACTTCTAATTGAAATTTAACATAACCCCTAACCCCTTGAACACAAGAGTAACACATTCCTTTTTATCATAATAAAATTTAAATTAACATTAACTATACATTTGAATAAATTGAGTAATTCTACTTCTCTAATAGGCTAATCAAAACTTTTAAGCCAAAATTCCTATTAAATTAATTTACAAATTTTACAATTTTAAAATAACCTAAACAACTAATGTTAAGGATCCATTTAAAATGATTAATTATTATTTTAATATGTTGTTCCAATACCAATTAAATTTGATCATGTTAATAAATCCATTCATCTTTCATAACCCAAAAGTTATTAATCTACTAACTAAAGCTATATCATTGATTCAATTTATATATGTATAAAATTCTACCCAATTAAGAATTAAAAAAAAATAAAGAAATAGACCTAATTAACTAACTTAAACTATCTACTAACTACATATAAATCTAATATAACTACCTACTAATCCATTAGCTTATTAGTCTACTAACTTATTAATCTAATATTTTCCCCACCACAAGTCCAATATGCATAGGGGTCAAATTCCTATTGGGAGGAGTGCAGGTCTGAATGACTTGTTTTGGGGCCCACCACCTAACTTACCCCCATTCCTATGCAATAAATTTCACATGGAAGATAAGACAACAAGGGTGGTGCAAGTTTTTAAGCATGATGATGATGTGTTGCAAGGGCCCACCAACAAATCTCCAATCTTCCCAAGGTGAATCTCGCATGGAAGGGGAGAGAGGGTTGACTTGGGAAAATGGGCATGTCATAACTTGAAGGGTGTGACAGCAAGGGAGGTGGCACATTTCTTAAGCAAGGAGGCCCCTAGAAGAAGGCAAGCACATGGAGAAGAGTGAGGAGGGAGTTGACCTTGGGAAAAGGTTATGACATGTCAGAAAGGGAGGATGGGAAATGACACAGGCTTAGGGTAGTTCAATAAACATGTTAGCAACCCCAAAGTTTTTTAATTTATTTTACAAACTTTGCAACAATGGTGCCCAAGCAAGGAGGTAAAAGGGTAAGGAGTATGGTGAAGGTGGGGTCCACAGAAATGGGTAAAAGTGCAAGGTGAGTTAATTAGAACTTAGGATTTAATTTAAAGGTTATGCTAGGGGAATTAGGAAACTAAATTTAATTAGAGAGAGAGCACATTGGGAAAAAAATATTCTCTGTGGCAAGAAGAATATTTCCTTTCCCATACAAATTTTAGAGAGCATTTTTGCTCTAAATCTGGAAAGTGTCATGGGCCTAATTTGTTCTAAGCCCTTCCATGTTGATTTTATTGGTTCAATTTTTATAATAGATCATTATATGCATTTGGTTTGATTTATTTGAGCAATATACTAAGAGGACTAATAGTATTAGTTAATTTTTACATTGTCATACTAACTAGTTTGATTTGTCATTGTTATCAATGTTATTTCTTCTTCTCAAGAATTGAGATTGAAATAGATATTTTTAATGTAGAGAGTTGAATCTATGGAGAAGGAATAGAGACTTTCAAAGGGAGGATGGAGTGTTTCAATAACTTGAAAATTTACATTTACATACATTATGGATATTTCAAGATTCACAAATCCTCAAGATTTTTATGATATGAAACTTTTATATTGTCTTTCTCTTTTAATATTGGATATCCCTCTAACATGAAAGGTTAACTTTTTTTTTTTGAAATAGAATGCAATATGCATGAACTAAAGAATCCTTCATTAAAATCATGGTAATCTTACAAAATACAATTACACATCTTCAAGATGGTAAATCTATACAATACATGGATGGTATGCAACATTTCTTCCTCTAATGAATCATTACATAAAGAATGAGAACTCTTCACATCTAGCTTGAAAAGCTTCTAAAAATGAACATTACAACAATCAACAAGAAATGAATTTCAATACAAATGAGTGACTATACAATATTGAAGTTGCTTACACACAACTATCCCCAAATACAGATTTCTTCCAAGCTTCTTTCACCATCATCTTGACTTCAAAACCTGCAATTTTCATGAGGGGAACCATGGGAAGCTCACCTCCCAGCCAAGGCCTCAAGGAGACCACCCCTGAGCTTGGAGCACCAAAGCTAAACAAGATAGCACATCCGAATTATCACAAACACCTTATATACACAAAACAATAATAACTCCCAACCAAGGCTTCACTAATGAGTTTTCAAACCTATTGAAGTAGGGTGAAGGTGGGCTCTTCTAAGGAGGAGAATGCCATTGCAATATCAAATTTCTCAATAAGATTTTTTTGATGCCTCTCCAAGGCTAAATTGACATTCCTTCCATATATACATTTGGTCATTTCTATACCAAAAACAATATTTACAATATGGCTTCATAGAGTCAATACTCCATGAAATTATCCCTCTTCTCAAAGAGAAGAGACTCTCACTACAATGGAGAGCCCAACTAACCCCTTCACCCAAGGCCACTTCTTCCTTTCCCAAAGGGTGAGTAATGCCTTAACTCCCATGAACAACACTCCCAATCCAAAAGAATAAGAATTGATACAAAAATCCAAATGCATTCCCAACCTAACACATGACAACAAAATCTACATACAACAACACTATACAAGATTATATACATGAACACCATACAAGATTTCATATTCATAAAGAAATAACATCCAAATCTACTTGCAACAAAACAAGCACTTCATGGCAATGGAGACCAACCTTTCAAATGTGTTATGGAAAAATGAAACTTGAGAAGAGCCCAGATTCTTATCCTTCCTCTATCCAAACCCTAATTGTCTCTAAAATTAGAGAGTGGGTGAACACCCACTAAGTCTCCCCAAACCCTCTAAAAAGACCCCCAAAAGTGTACTCAAGGCCTAGCAATACTGAGACATGACATCTAGCCTTTTGTCTTACCTATTGTCTCCCCTTTTAATTTTGAGTTTAGTAAGGAGTGTGGGACAAGTTAGATGCATGTGGCCATCTCTATTTTCTCCACTTTTGAAAAGTAGGCATTTTGGAGAGTCATAATGGTGACCTAGGTTTCTTCTATAGGTAAAAAATAGCCCTAACCCAAGGTGCCCCCTTAGGGTTAACTAATTTTTGCCAAAAATACACTCTAGGGTCACTTTTGACCCCTGCATGGTACCCCTAAAGTTCAAATCCGAGTTCCAACTTGATGTGATCCCAACAAGACATCTATATGCAAGTGGGATTAATATAACATCCTATAAGGTTTGGTGATTCTTTCCCAAGTCCTAACTTAACATGTCACCATCCACATGGACAACACAAGTGTCAAGTGACACCAAACAAAATACACATCACGTTCACAATGACATGTCCAAACAACAATATGAATTTTAAACTATTAACACACATTCAGATTACATTTACAACAAAGATCACATTACAATGAGGTTTCAACCCCTTATTAGATTAAACCTTGGCTTACTCAATTCACATGTGTTTAGCCCTGATTCTCTAAATAATTCCATGGTTCTCTTCCCTGCACACTTAACTCGAGCATCAGTAGTCCAAGATAATAAAATTACATGTAATATACATTTTCAATTCATAATTAGCAACACTAATCAATAAGCATAATTAAATTTCTAATTACAATTTTCATACAGAAATATTTAAAACATAATAATTCCATAATCATCATGACATAACATCCATGAAATAATCAAGTCTAATCACGATTCAATGTTCTCATCAATTCACTTATCTAAACATATATAATCAAAATCAACCACTTGTTCTAGGTCTACTCTATATCAAAATGTAATCCACACAATATAATCATCATCATAACATAATATCTCGAGTCTCTGTCAGGATAATCAAAAAGTGTATCAATGTATCAAAACATAAAGTATCAAAGTGTGATCAAGCAGTAAAGCTATGTTGGGTTGGGGTGAGGCCTCATAACAAAATCCAAGGAAGATGATATTTATATTGACATGGTTGACTGTGTACCAATGTCAGTTGTATTAAATTATAATTCAAGCTCAATGATGAAACTTAGCACTACAAAATGATAAAGATGGAAGTTTCATATAATTCTAGGTTTTGCATTCATATCATAAGAGCTAATATCACAAATATTTTTCTTGAGGGGGAATACGATTTACATAAAAAAGACATAAATTATAGCTCTAATTAGATTGAGTATCTTAATCATTGACACAAAAATAACACCTGCATCACATGTAGGTTTCCTACATAAGATCATGAAAGAAAATTTATTCATATATTCATACACATCTCATCAACATATATAAAAAGAGAAGCATAAAATATCCATCCATTTTGCATAATGCATCCATATCTAAAATCATGAAACATATGCACATTCAACATGATAAACATCACATAACATCATAAGAACCATCAGCACTGCATCTCATATATAATCATAACATGTCAATGATAAGGATGTAATGAGATCAAAATAAGAGTATATATCATAAAGTGTCATCTATCAATAAGAAAGTAATTATATACATAAAATGTCATTAGAGGAGTATCATAAAGTACATCATGATAAAAAATACATCAAGTCTCTACGATATGTCACATATAAACAACAAAGAGACATACAAATCCTGATTTCTTAAATTCAGCCTAGGTCAACTTTTTGGGGGAGCATTGGCTGGATGAGCTCAAGGTAGTACATATGACTATGTAGGCCACTTATAATATGGTGGGGCATGGGAAAAAAGATCTAGAACAATACTGAAATGCAAAGCCTGTTAATAGGAAGATCTATCTCTATGACAACCAACATCAGATAAGACTGTCTTTCTCCACAATAAGTCTATCTTGCTCTTCTCTCAATATGGTCATCTTGACATTCTATAAAGCAAGTTGAATCTATAACTCATCTCTCTCTCTCTGCGTAACCGAGAAATAGTAGCTACATCACCCTGGGAAGACCCTGTTTGTATACCTCTCTAAGTGGTGCAGGAGCACCTAGGTAAGGCTAGTTGGTAACCCAGGCTCCTAGTTTGATTTTTGGCTTGTAGTGGTCTTAGCCAAGCCACTAGTAAAATAATAGGACTGAATAGGTCCTAGGGAGTGTTGATTGGGTTAGAAGACCTAACTAGATCATTAGATGTTAGAAAGTGATGATTTGTCCAAATTAGGGTAATGTTCCAAAATGATGGAATCTTGGTTTTTATGCTTGTTAGAGTCTAGGAGAGCTAATTTGAGGTCTAATAGGAATGTTAGTGTATTTGGATAAGTTATGTGGTGTGTTGACCAAGTTAGAATGCAAGAATCAAAAAGTTGTAAAAGTTGTCAATGTTGTCATTGACAATATTGACAATATTTCTTACAATTATGGATCTTCAAGCAATTGGTTGTATAGCTATCAAAAATAGTTGGATTTTGGCCATGGTAAACTATATAAGGCTATCCTCGACCTGTGTGTGGGGTTGGATGAATTTGGAAAATCAGTGTATGGACTATGTATTTGAAAAACCAGTTATAGTTAAGCATTTTGTAGACATTTTGGTGTTTAATGGATTGAAATCTGCACTGTGAGTTGTACAAGAGTTAGTTGATGTAATTTATTATTTTTGTATGTGATTATTTGGTTTTTTAGTTCTATTTTAGTTACTTTGTAAAGAGTTTTGTTTTCTGTACTGTCACTGGTCTTAACCAGACTATTTTTGCTAATGGGGTCATAGCTCATCATTCCACCATGGCACTTTTACGGGCTCTTGGAATGGGTGAGGTGACTCCTTGTACTATATCTATGAGGAAGGATGGTACCTGGGAATTATATTTGATAATTTTATAGTGATGCCCTAGGTGAGCAAGAGATGCATGGCTAGGGATCAGAGTGAATTGCAGAGGCAATATAAGGGATTGAAAGAATTGGTATCTTCAATAAAAGCATGTGGAGAGGAGGAAGTGTGTATGAAGAAGCCCCAAATCCAATGAGAATTTTTGGTTACCAATTATTCATGGTGAAAACTTAAACCCTTGTGGGTAAGTTCAGGAAATGGTGAAACCCTTAATTATAGGCTTGAAAATAATAACCCTCTGTATAGACAGTTTGGGAAGGTAAGACCTAGAAAATCCTAAAGGTCTTCAAAAAGGGTGTCTAGATATGGACTTAGTTTTTCACCTTGTTTAGAATTTTTTGAAGTTATATGCAGAAAGGTGCCTAATTAGGCCTAATGCTTATAGCCCTATTTTGGGTGAAGTTTGGAGTGTGTACTTGAACTCGATTAGTATTTCATTACAAATTGTGTTCTTAGACATTGAGTTGGATTCAATTGTCTTTCTAGAAGCCTCCTTCTCTAGTGGTGTTTGGTTTTGATCAATTTTGGATCAATTAGTATAGAAGGTACAAGAAGACCTCTATGGAGCATGTAGTGAGTTGAGTTGATTTCTTGATTAGTGTTGACAAGTTGAAATAGGGGAAGGATTGGGAAAAGAATCCTTGCAAGATTAGGGTTATCTACGAACCCTAATAGGCTAGAGAAGTGGCCTATAGGATATCCTAGAAGAAGATAGGGTTAGGAGCAAGAATTTTCATTACATCAGATTGGTATCAGAGCAAGTTAAAGATTTGGGAGTTGGCGTATGTCTCTAAATACTAGTGAATTAGTAGGGGAGATTAGCATGGTGACTAATACAGATCTAGCTAAGCAGATGGGTGAGAAAAAGGAAAAAATAGACTCCTTGAAGAAGCCATAGAAGATATGATAATATTAGTACAAGAAGTAGTTGATGCCAAAGATAAAGGCAAAGAAGATGAAGGCAGTGACAGAGATAAAAAGATTGCCGAGGAAGATATCATCCATGAACCAAACCCTATCCTGAATGAGGAACCATTCTTGAAAGCTATAAAATCCATAGGAAGAAAGGCATTAGAAGGAGTACCACTATTTAGTGGAAAGATGGATATAGAAGAAGTGATGGAATGGATTGAGGGGATGGAGAACCATTTCAAATATGAAGGTGTTACTGAAGCACAAAAGCTAAAAGTGGAAAAATCAAGGCTCAGAGGGTTAGCACTAACATGGTGGAAGTATCTACAAGATGAGAGGGTTAGGATGGGTAAACATCCTATTTCTAAATGGAAGGCCATGGTGACCAAGGTTAAGGAGAACTATCTTCTAGAGGACTATGAAATTCAAATTCATAGGAAGAGACAAGGTCTGAAACATAAGGACTTGGATGTGGCCTCTTATACAAAGGAATTCTAGAATTTACGCCTTAGGTCAAAGATCCAAGAAGAGGAACCTATCAAGGTAGCCAGATAATTGGGTGGTCTAAAGTGGAACATCCAAGAGGAAATAAGTTTGTGGACTCCAACCACTATTTAAAAGTGCCATCAATTAGCTCTAAAGGTGGAAGAGAGGAACAAAAAGAAGGGAGACTCCAATCTTAAAGGTAGAGGAAGAGGTAGAGATCAAGGGGGTCATAGAAGTGGTTATCAAGGCAGAGGTAATAAACAAAGGAACCAAGGAGATTCCAAATTGACAAAGCATGGTAATGAAAATACTCCAAGATGGGGTTGTACCAGAGTAATAGGTACTCAAGGAGGCTCTAGTAGAGGAAGGGGTTCAGGCAGAAGAAACTCATACTTTGCAAGCATGAAATGTTACAATTATGGCCAATTGGGTCACCCTGCCTATAGGTGACCGGATAAGCCCACTTCTTCTAACAATAGCAAGAGGATTGCATATGCACAAGAGGATACTACAAGTGTCAAAGCACCAGAGGTTGATCACATAGAAGCAGAGATGGGAGAGAACTTGATGTTTACAAGGATTCTAATTAGACAACCAGTAAAGGATGAGCCCACACACAGGAAAGAACTGTTTAGGATCAAATGTAAGATCTTTGGTAAAGTTTGCAAAGTGATAGTGGATTCAGGCTCCAAAGACAACATAATATCAGAGGAAGTTGTCAATAAGCTCAAGTTGACAAAGATACCTCACATCGATCCTTATAAGGTGACATGGTTAAACATGATGACATGTAACAAATTAAATGTTTGAAGATGTTAAGTTGATCACCAAAATATAGAAGGATAATACAAGACATTAAATCAGTTAATGGATTGTATTGTAATTGATGTCAACTTGATATAATCTAATCAGCTATAATCAAAGTGTCAAATAATTTAGAGAATCAATGAGAAAAAGATTATGCTTTTAGTAATGCATAAAATATAAGCATTCACAATATGACTTCAAACACCGACGGTCAGTGGACACCGACAAAAAAAGATCACCGAAATTAAAGTCATAGTGATGCCCGAGAAAGAACACCGACAAGCATTACCGACGAGTAGAACACAAGCATAACCGACGGCCAGAAACATAGTGTAAAATGATGGATAATCCTGAGGAGAATTAGAGTGTTGACCAAAGCTATCAAAGAGTTAAACACCAAAATTAACTTGAGTTTAGAAACAAAAAAATATCTAGCTGGTAGAGCTAAATATAGAATTAACTAGTATTTATCTTTGTTATCATCAACAAGATAAAGCTAGAGATAAGTAATGGATTTAAAACTATTTTGTCTAGTTGGCAAGAAGATCTCAGTGAGATAAAAAATGAGTTTTGCTTTAAATCTAATTGGTGAGAATTGTGGATCATGCCAAGATCAAGAAGATCAAGAACCTAACAACGGTGATATCATGTCTATAAAGAGACAACTCAATTCATTATGAATTATGGTGGGTGAATGAATGAAAAGAGGATGCTGAAGAGAAACTTCATACAGTCTTGATCAATCAAGCTAAGGAAAGAGCTAAAGTTTTCTGTGGACACCGAGAAACAAAGCACAACATCACCGAGCAGAATCAAAGTTGAGCAAAGGTATAAACTGAGATATATTGATCAGAATAGTTTAATGAGATTACAATAGATCTGAAAAATCTGCAAGTATAAGTTGTATATGTGAACAAATCATACTATTTCAGTTTAACCATTGATTCAAAAAATCTCTTAACTGAGCGGGATTTAAAGATACTTTCTATATTGAGATACATTACAAAGAGTATCAAAAATTTTGATCATGAAGATAGTATGAGATGAAAGATACCTATTGACAGTCCAAGTGAGTGTTTGATCAAGGAAGGTAGCATAGAGATGCCCGATATCAAGTGACATACTAAACTTTTAAATCCTCTAACAAGGTCACACCTAACAGTGTGTTTGTAACCTTTAACAGGGTTGGCTCTTCACCGAGCTCACTTTAGAAGAG
>MU224966.1:1525886-1536710 GCA_018584345.1 Thuja plicata
ATTACTAACAATTGGTATCAGAGCTTGTGTGCTTAGAAAGGGAGTTTAACAACTCAAGAAAAAGATCACAAGATGAACAGATGAGATGTGCCCAAGTTGAATAAAGACAACTTTGCATCATGGAAAAGAATAATAAGACTCCACCTATTAGGTATTGGAAATGATATTGTTCAATATTTAGATACTGAATATGTGTTGCCTATAGGACCTCACACTCTTGAGCAATTAAGAGTAAAGAATGAGCATAACTGCATGATGATAGAACTTGCATCATCACTCTCCGATACTGAGTTTGAAGATGTCAAAACCTACACCTCTACAAAGAAAATGTGGGATAAGTTGAAGCTTGTACATGGAGGATATGCAAATGTACTAAGAGCAAAGGCAGAAAGCCTAAGAGGGAGGTTTGATGATGTAAGGATGAAAGAAGGAGAAAACATTACTCAGTATAGCTGTAGAATCAAGGAGGTAGTAAATGTTATCGGAGGAGTTGGAGGTGTACTTTAAGAGGAGATAGTGGTAAGTAAAATATTAAGAAACCTTATTGCCTGTATATGCTATTAGAGTTTCTGCTATTCAAGAAATGAGAGAAGTTGCAAAAAATACGGTTACTCTAGATAGTTTGATTGGTAGACTAATTTCATTTGAGATGAACAACTTTGATAATAGTGTCTTACCATCTATAGAATCTGCATTCAAATCTTCTCTAAAGATAAGTAACTCAAGTCATAGACATGTTGTTAGAAATGATAGTGACAATGACAATGAGGATCAAGGACTTGATGAGATTGAAGCACTAATGACCAGAAGATTGCAGAGAGGCAAAGGTAGATACAAAGGTAAATTACCACTTATATGTTTCAATTGTAAAGAGGTTGGACACTTTGCTACAAGATGTCCAAACTAAAGAATAGATGACAGAGGAAATGACATATCATATGAGTAGAAGTTTGATAAAGGTGATATTAGATATTACCAAAGTAACCAACAATCTGACAAGAGAGATACCTGAGACTACAAGGACAAAGGAAAGAAAGCTTGTTACCTAGCTAAGAATAGAATTGATGACACTGACGCTGAATCAAAAGAGGACACCGAGATGGTATTTGTAGCCATGAAGGATGATTCAGATGAAGATGAAGAAAGGTATGTAGAAACTGCACTCATATCTAAAGTTAGTAAAAATGATATTTGGATCATAGATAGTGGCTGCACTCACCATATGACCGGTGATAAACAAAAGTTTGAGAATTTTGAATTCTATAATGGTGGTTCAGTGAGAATGAGAAATGATACACCTTGTCTGGTTGAAGGTAAAGGAACCATAATGTTGAATAACCTGATAAAATGTAAAATGCCTACTGGGTGAAAGGGATGAATTATAATTTATTATGTGTTTCACAACTGAACAATTCAGGTCACAAAGTAGCATTTGAAAATAAGAAGGCAAAGATCTAAAATGAATCAGGAAGATTGATTGGTACTGGTGAGTAGACAAAAGGTAACCTTTTCTATCTTGATGACACTAAAACCACTCTCTTAATGGATAGAAACAAAGACATATGGTTGTGGCACAAAATATTGTGTCATGTGAACTTTGACAACATGATAAAGACAAGAAACAAAAGGAATGTCAGAGGCTTACTGATGCGGGAGCATCATGAACCTTTAGCATTATGAGGAGTTTCATAATATTGTGATGTTTAAGTCCTTTTAAATTTCGTGGGGCCATGTTACGAAAGGGTTAAAATCCCTAAAATTGCATTGTAATGTGTTAAAAATGCATCATGGGAATGTTTTAAAGAGCATTGTAATTGATCAAGTTTGCGGGCAAATAGGTTAGTTTTATATTTACCTTAGCATCTCTTGAAATAGAGAGAAATGTAACCGAATGAAGGGAGGAGAGTGAAAAAGAAAAAGCACAAAAGTTATGAGAGGAAGAGAGCACAAGTGTGAGAAAAGAGTCGGCTCTCTGGTTGAAGACCAGAGAGCCATGCTTGTATTAGCAATTGAATCTTAATGTTTTAGTTTTGAGTTTGAAAGTCCCATCGTAACATTTATATCCTCTTTAATGTTTTTGTTTTGCAAATCAGTTATGCAGTTCTCTGTGGAACTTAGCATTCGTTGGTATTCTTGTTTTTCGTTTGTTAATGTAGAACGTAACAGCAATGTATCGGGTCATGTTTTTGGTCTCAAATTGTTATTCAAGAATGGGTTTGGTTTGAGTCAGTTTCTTTCAAAAGAAAGAATATAGGAATGTATAATAGTTTTGAAGTTATTGAGATGGATATTAAATAATCCATATTGTTGTTTATTAGCGGGTTCATGTCAGTCCTGATTTGGGACATTTATGTTTGAGCAAAGAATCAGTTAAAAATATGACTATAAATTGCTTGAGTGTATAAGCATTGGAAACGGTTTACAAGAAACCGTTATACACTTCATGTGATGATTGGCATGAAGGTGGCGGCATTAATGCCTTGAGTGTGAATATGGCTCAGACCTTGCCATGAGACAAAAGGTGGTGAGCTTATTTTCATATACACTCTTGCTCATATATTAACAGACCTGAGAGCTGTTGTAAATTGCAGAGATGTGTTGCAGAATTATTCGGAATGGTCGATCAACAAAGAGAATATTATGCTGAACTCGGTGTTCAAGAATGGAGAGAAGGTGGTGAACATTGAATGCCATTCTCAAGCGGCATCGTATGTTGAGAAACATGTAACTCGATTGCTGCAGTTTTGTGGACAAAAGGTTGGTGAAACATATCACCATATATATGCATGGTCTTGCTCTATTCAACCCACAAGGTGGTGGGTGCAATCTCGGTCCATGGGAGATCGTATAGTATGGTGAACAGCAAATGAAATGTTACCATTGGTGAGTATGAAAAGACTAATGGTGAGCTTGAAGCCAAGTGGGTATTATTATGAATTCTAATGCAAAGATAAGATTATCCTTGTGGTGAAGGAAGATTCGTGAAGATAAAGCCTTTGATGGCAAGCAGTAAACATAGAGCATGACAGTAAGATGACCGTGGTCATTGTTACCGTTCTTAGAATCCTGAGGGATTTTGAGCATCTATAATATGCAGATTAAAGAGAGATTATGGAGAAGGATTCTCTCTTGTTGGTCGGTGACCCAAGAGAGAATCAATGATAAATTTGAAGAACACAAAGATAGAGATATCTCATATGCAGATTCCAACAAGACAAGAAGTTTTTGCAGAGGTAGATTATTGTGTTTGAATTCCTCCGCAACACTTACCAAGGATGACTAAGCCCGAGCATATCATGTGCAAGAATTGTTAAAAAGGTAAGATGACAAAGTCTACTTTCAAGAGTAAAACCCATACATCTACTGCAATTCTAGAATTAGTCCATACAGATCTATGTGGACCGATGAGAATAAAGAGCTACTATGGAGATATGTATTTTATTATCTTTGTTGATGAATTTTCTAGAATGATGACAGTCATGTTTTTAAAAGACAAATCATAAGCATTTAAGATGTTTAAATGGTATAAAGCAATGGTAGAAAAACAAAGTGAAAATAAATTGAAATGCTTAAGGTCAGATAGAGGAGGGGAATTTACTTCAGATGAATTCATTGGCTATTACAATGAGCATGGAATTAAAAGATAGTTTTATGCACCGAGAACACCACAATAAAATAGAATTGCTAAAAGGAGAAACATATCAATTGTTGACTGTGCAAGAACATTGATGATTGAGAAAAACATCACTCAAACTTTTTGGTGGTGGTGGAACCCATGTCGACAAAGTGATTTATACCCATTCTTGTTCAGGGAAGTAACTATTCACATATGTTTACTTATTTTTTTATCAAAGTGTTATGATGTATTCATTCAATTTCATATGTCTCATGGTTTAATGTTTTGAGATTCTCATTATCCTAGAATAATTTTCTTAAGGTTCCTTTTCAATAAGGGAATCTAGGAACCTGATCTTGTGACTTTCTCCCCTTAAAGAAATAATGTAAATTAATATTGAATATGCTTTTGAAGTCTTATGAGATGTTTTTATATTAATCCTAATGCAACTAAAAGGAATTCTACATATCTTACTATTGCAATATAAATCTCTAAATTCATATTGGTGGTAGAAGCAATTAAACTTGCAATCATGACTAAGAGATAGTATTTTGTGTGGAGAGTTATATCTTTGATTTAATGATACCTTCAAATGTTTTTTTTAATGTGTTTTGAAAAGATTGACATTGTTTTAATTAAACTTTCATGGATTTGAATGTTTATCATTTTCAATGGAAAGATGGCGTTGTTATCTATGATCATGATCTTAAGATTAATAGGTATTATAGTTTGATCAATAACGATGTGCTAAATGATATTTCCTTTCCATACATATGTTGTACCCTAATTCCTATAGAATAATTAGGGTTACCATTATTTTAATGGTGTGAAAAGAATATAAAGAAAAGTGGTTAGTAGGTATATGTCTCTTAGAAGATAAGTTGTGATTTATGAAACGTGAAAGGGAATTTGAATAGATTTATTATGGAAAATGTCGTTAAAGATGGTTATACTATATTACTCTTGAAAACTTTCATATTGTGATGTATAATCTATAAGTATTTAGGTTCTTATTCTTTCTCTATGATATTAGTATATACTTATGGTTTCCTTTATTGATCATCATGAGAAAAGGTTATACTATTAATGTGCCTACTTATATGAGAATTACGTGCCATTTGTTACTAAAGAAAGATAAATTTTAAATGGTATGTTATTTTATATTATCGTTATTATTATTGAATCAAAACAAAGCTTCTATCAAAATGAGAGGAAGTTAGTAAAAAAAAAGGGGACTAATTAACAAAAGTTATAAAGCTTTGTATAATTATACGGATAAAATATTACATTTTGTTAAATTCAAACACTTTATGATTAATTATTCTTTTATCTATTGATCATTAATGTTAGAAATGTTTTAAAAACTACAATTATATTGTGATCATCATTATTACATTAGCAAATAAAATAAAAACATGATTATTGTTTATATTATGCAAGGGTGGCAAAAGGTGGCAAACATGAACAAATGGATGGGAAATAACATCGACATCATGAACATCGATAGCATGCATACATGATGATCGATACAATATAATGTAGTCATCAAACAAGGAAAGAGGGCTGCGAAAAACCCTAGAAGATGAAAGAGAAAAAAATATGCACTAGCAAGAATGATGCAGCCAGCATACATGATGTCAAGGAGAATGGATAAAAGATGCCAACCATCATACAGTCGCTAAAAGGTGACAAAAGGAAAAGGAGATGTATGCTGAGGACAGTAAACACCACACCTCCATAGAATGATGGTCGCCTATAAGTATAAGTCTATGCATATTCTCTTCTATGACTAGCATGATTGGTTGATGCAAACAAGTTAGCACGAATTCCATCCTCTACACCACAATAGTCAGCAAGGATATCCTAAATGATAGTTGCCACCTTCATTAGTGGTAATGGCGTAGCCAATGCAGATCAAATAGTAGATGAGTTAGCATAGGAGTCATCAAACATTATATCCCACGCCATGATGGTACATATTCACCAATCAATACATATGCAGTATGCATCGACTCCCTCATATGACAATAAATGGATGTATATACAATATTATTAAAATGTGGCTGGTGGAGTGGATTGGAATACAAAGATGTTGATTTTGATAAATCAAGCACCACTCATTGGATCGAATTCCCATGATAAGTATCCATCAACTCAAATAAACAGTTGGATCGATGCATTTCTGTGTATTATTGCCTCCATCAAAGTGGTCGATGCAGTATACAGAACAATGGAGGATGCCACCAAACATTTATCACGTTGGCTGCCACCCTCATCAGAAATAATGACATTGGTCAATGCAGACAGTAAGTTGATTATGCATTCAACAATTAAAAGTTGGGTCGATGCAATTTGTGGATCGATCAAGCAACTATATGGTAGCAAAGACTATTCGCACCATGCCTCTAAGAAAACATAGTCACAAACATGATGCAGTTTGCAGAGCAATAGAGATTGCCTTCAGACTCCAAACATGCTGGTCGGCTTGCCTTGTTATCAAACATTCTATCAGCGTGGCCATTTGTATAGCAAGATAGATAAGCATCCATCAACCCCCACATAGATTGAAGACATAATCGCGACTGGATATGAAATTTGGAATATCCATTATCATACTTATTGACTTCAATATACAAGGTAGGGATTGCAATGGGGTTATAAATGAATTTATGTACAAATCCATTTAGTTGGGCAAAGTTCCATGCAACCGAATCGGTTGATAATTATTACGGATTAGGGATAGCTTGTTATCAAACTATTGTAGTAGTTAGATTAGGTGGTTATAGATTAGTTTTTAGGGAAAGGGTGTGATGTTTCACACACCCTTTCAATTTTATATTTATATTCATTCAGAAATTTTCTTAGAAAAGAATAACATTACATGATGATTGATATATTGGAAATTTGGAGAATGATATAATGAAGGATAGTGGATTCAAAATATGAATACGAGGATTCAATACACCATTTTGTCAAGCAGATATAAGTCTATATTTCCATCATTATGCAATCATTTTCGTTATTTCTTTACAATGAAGTCCTTTAGATAAACCAATTGGAAATTCTTTAGAGTGATAGTTTTGATTTTGCATGTATTTCAATTCAAGTTTATATTCTGTAATTTCAATTGTTTCCTTTCTCATTTTCACATGGTTAAAATCCTATTGATTTAGGCCTTGATCAACCAGTCTGTCATTTGAGGAATGATATTCAATTGAAGTATATTTAAACTTTTTAGTTTTATGTGCATTTCATAACACCTTTAAGGTGATAAGTTTTGTTTTGTAAAAACTGTCTCTGAAGTTGAACGTAGGATTGAAGCGATATCGACTCTATTGCCTTTTATTGGATTAAAGCACTGGTCCCTCTTGTTATTTGAATTGTGATATTAGGTTTCATTGTTTCAATTTTTGAATTACTATATTCTTTATTTTATCCAGTTCATATCTCAATTATATCAAGTCATTTTTAATAACATTATACTTGACAACACATATTTTCAGTTTTGTTTTCTTATTAGCACCTTGAGAAGTAGGAATTGAAGTTATCACTTATCTGCTATAGAAAGCCTCTAGAAGAATTTGAAGACAAGTTTAAGGTACAGGCCCACCAACCTTGGTTCTATAGAGCCAGAATTGTAGGAGGTTGTTGAAACCTCGTTTGTTGGCAAATCGGTTGTATTTCTCTTCATTGGATAATTGAAATCCATAGGAAGTCTAATCTGTCAATTTGAGCACCAACATGAGGGAAGCTATCAGTACTGCTGTCTACACACTAAATAGAGTAAAATTGAAGAAGGACACAAAGAAGACACCATATGAGCTTTGGTATGGTCATACACCCAATGTAAGTTACTTTAGAATCTTTCATAGTCAATGTTATATATTGAAGGATGATAGAAATGGAAAAATTGAATACAAAAGTGAAGAAGGTATCTTCCTCAGGTATTCAACCAAAAGAAAGGCTTATAAATGTCTTAACAAATCATCTAACAAAATAATTGAAAGTGCAAATGTAAAAATAGATGAATTTGCAGAAAATAATGATGAGGAAAGCAAAAAGGAACTAGAGGACTACAACAAGTTTGTTTATACATAACTTGACACTCTACCTGAGCAACAACGTGTCACTCCCAAGCATCAAAACATTGCACCCAAGCATCAGGTTGCAATTATCGACAATCAAGATAATCCTCAAGATGATGTTTGGAACAATGGAGATGAGAATGAAGGTGAAGAAGATGATCAGAATGATGAACACAGAGCTGAACTGAAACTTTCCAAGTATGTCAGAAGACATCATCCACAAAATCAAATCATAGGAGACAAAAAGGATGGAACAAGAACAAGAAGTAAGTCACTTAACACCAGATGTTTTCTTTGTGATTTTGAGCCTAAATCTGTTAACAATGCACTTGAAAATGAAGAATGGGTCAATGCTATGAATGAGGAAATAGAACAGATTGAGAAGAGCAATAAATGGACACTAGTATCGAGACTAGATGAAAAGAATGTCATCGGTACCAAATGGATATTTATAAACAAGCTGAATGAGAATGGAGAAGTCACTAGAAGCAAAGCAATATTAGTGTGTGTGTGTGAGATTACACCTTCATGAAATTAGGATTAGTAACAACTCTATGGAAAGAAAATGCTATTTAATCTAAGAATTGAAGTTAAAACCATGATATCTCATGGTTCTCTATCTAAGCTTTGTTAAGAGAGCTCTCAGTCTTAATCTCTCTCAAGGACAATCCTAGAATGAGAAGAAAATGATAAACATGCTCTAATCTAGCTCAAATGCTCCAAGATATGCTATGAAATCAACAAATGCTTCTAAAAATGATACTCTAAATGCTATGTAAATGATGAAATATTATCAAAAGCTCTCAAATGCTCTCCAAATGCCTATAATAAGGATGCTTTGGTCTTGAAATTCTTGGATCCCAAACACAAAGAAAATGGCTTGTATTTATAGCAATTTCCCAAGGGTAGGGGGTAGAGTGAGTTGATCATGATCAAGCTTTGGTTGAGTAAAAAGTTTTGAGGTGTTTTCAAATGGAGGGAAAATTGGTTGGTTGTCCTTAAAGAAATTAGGAATTATATAATTCAATCATTTAATTAATTTAGCCATGTAAGGGTGAATGGGTTGGATTTGATGTTTTTGTTTTAAACTAAATTGATTAAAATCAATTGCATAATTTGATTAATCCCTTTTAGGCTTGAATTTAACTATTTGATTTTATGATTATTTAATCCTTTGATTTAATTTGATTTTTTGTCCACTTTTATTGATAAATGTCCGTTTGGTTTGATTTTGATCCATTTTAATGTATTTGATGAGATTTGGGGCAATTGGCTGAGATTTGCAATTTTTAATGTTTAAGATATACCTGGTCAAATTTAGGTGTCTACAAATGCCCCTCTTTGAATTGATGTGCGAAGCGCATTGATTCAAAGAAAACTTGATGTCCTGATCATTGATTTGATATTGATGAGCTGATTGATGCAAAAATTTATATGAAACTTTGATATAAAACCCTAATATGAAACTCTGATATGAAACTCTGATGTGAAACTTTGATTTGAAACTTTGATGCGAAACCCTGATATGAGACCCTGATTTGAAACTCTGATTTGAAACTTGATTTGATGCCCCACTGATAAATTTTGAATTTTTAAAGCCCCAGATTTGATATAAGATATGATGCAGAATCCCAATTTGATGATATGATGATGCCCCCTCAGAAATGAAAGCATATTGATTTCAGATGTGAAAAATTTAATGACACTGCTGATAGAATAGATCCAAGATGATTGTATTTCTGATAAACAATGATGCTGAAAAGATGGTGAACAAATGACCCAGTGTGCAGAATATGTAGATTTGGTTTGACTGAGTCAAAAATCTCACAAAATTAGGGTAAAATAGCTTAAATAGGTTGAAAAACCCAAATTTACTATTCATTTTCACTTTTTACTATTGATATTTTGCTTTGATCCTCTGACGATTGACAGCGATGGTGGTCCCTATTCGAGAGCATCGGTTTGAGTGAGCGCATTGATATTAGAGACCTCCTGACTACGGGCCTCCAGTGAGTCATTCAAACCTTCCTAGCACATTTATTGCTCTTTAAATAGCATTTATTATATGATTTTAATGCTTTCTAGATAGAAAATGGTGAAATGCCACATAGGATAGTTTAAAAGTCGCCTAGGCTAGGGAAAAGCCGCCTCTACGCGTTTAAGAGCTGCATAGGAGCAATCCTCAGCCGCCTAGGAATTAGGTCAAAAATGCAACCCAATTAGCTAAAAACTGCCTAGGAAACCCTATATTTTAAAGGCCACCTAGGATACTTAAAAATCCGTGTAGGACTTTAAAAGGCCGTCTATTAAGCAAAGTGCCACCCCCTGATGATTAAAGTTCTGCATGTAAAGTATTAAATGTCGCATGGCTTAAAAAGCCGCATACACTTATTAAAGTGCTGCTGATGAAGGGGTGCTTCCCTTAATACCACAAACACACGATAGAAATAAGGAGAAACAACAGAAATGTGCAAGAACAAAAAATTGGCTTCTTATTGGCTCCACAAATGTGGAATTACAAACTTCAGAATTACAATATCAAAAGCCACATGGGCATCCCTTACAATAATCTGTAGGACAAAGCCTCCAATAACCACCTAGAACTGCCCTAGAAAAGACCACGGGCCTTCCTTAAATAGGAAATTTTCCACCGCCCGAGAAGGTTCCAGAAATCTAGCCATTAAGGACGACTACCCTTAGCATTTAATTATTTTTCACTTTTATTACAAAAGGGTCTGCTTTAAATATTTACAAAACATGAGATTAGGTAGCCCAACTTTCGGAAGCCATAACTTTTGAAGCGTAGCTCCGATTGGCTATTATAACCATTTTATGGAAAGGGGAGATCATGATCTACAATTCCTGACTAGCAAAGTCCTAGTCAACTGGGGGTTTGACCTTGATTTGGAGCCTCTAAGGTCCTAAAAATTGAGCTCAAAGGTTTTGCACCCTAAAATCTCAACAGTAAATCCTTAATAACTTCGCCAATACAGATAATCTGGCAATGAAATTCAACTGACATTCTTATATGACTAAGATGAACCTTCACCTAGAAAATTAGAACATTCTGAGTTCAAATGACCAACTTACTAAAAATAGTAAGTTTCCAAAAATAGCAGCTTT
>MU224966.1:1551732-1581176 GCA_018584345.1 Thuja plicata
AGGAGGAGTTGCATAAGTGTGAATGGTATCAACCTCTATGTCATGAAAAGATTCTTTGGACAAGGAATCCCACTCATAATCCCTAGAATCATCTTCACTTTCAAAACCTACCATATGGATATGTGCATGGAAATCATGCATGGGA
The DNA here is from genome assembly GCA_018584345.1 of Thuja plicata. Lineage (NCBI taxonomy): Eukaryota > Viridiplantae > Streptophyta > Pinopsida > Cupressales > Cupressaceae > Thuja > Thuja plicata. Next base: position 1,551,878 of record MU224966.1, read on the forward strand.
CTTGAACGTTCTCCTTTATGTTGAAAACCTATGCCGACTTTCTCTTCTTTTTCTCTCTAAAATGATTCAATAGGTTCTAACAACCCTCTATGTCAAATTACTAAGAGTCCTCTTCCCTTATACCCCATTTTCTTTATGATATCAAATGCTTTTCCATATTGATTAGTTTGGATGTTGATATGTTGGATCCTTTCAATGGGATTAGCTGAATTATCATCCTCTTTGTAAAGCCATTGCAAAACTTCATTATCCTCTATTTCCATTGCTTGTTTGTCACATTCCCTTACAAAATGGGAATTGTATTTATGGGGTTGATGATCTTTGGATGGATTCCCTTTTGTCCTTGGAGATGTAGGTAAATCAAATAGGGAAACATAATATTCCCCTACCCCTTTTGAGTGAATTTTGCATTGTTTCTCAAATTGGTTCATTAGATCACTCATCTTTTCACAATGATCTTTCTTAGTTTGTTATCTTTCCTCCTTGGTGGGTTTTGAAGTTTCCATTCTCAATGTTGAAGTCTGGACTGAATTATCATTTGAATTTGAACCCTCATAACTCATCTTTTCTTTTCCTTTAGTTGATCTAGTTGAGTTAGTTTGAATAGGGGTAGAAGTTGATGTAACATTTGATGTTGGTTTTGAACTTTCCTCCTTGGCTTCTTCCATGGTAATATCAGGGATGACTCCTTCCCTATTATGAGGAATATACAATTCATGACTTGGATTTAAAGCATTTCAATATTGGAGAGGATTTGAATCTCCTCCAATCGTGATCTCTTCCCCCATGTATTGAAATTTTATGCATTGGTGATATGTAGAAGGTACCTCTTGCATTTCATGTATCCATGGCCTTCCTAGTAAGATATTGTAGGTCAATTTCATATAAAGGACCTTACATATGGTATCCTTTTTGATAGGTCCCACTTGAATTGGTAGAATGATCATACCCTTTGAAGATCTTTCCTCCTCATCATAAGCCTTAATGGTGATTTTCTTTTTAGGGTTAATGGAAGACTTGATTAACCCTAATGACTTGACAAGGTTTAAAGTGAAAATATTAAGACCAGCTCCCCCATCTATGATAACTCTCTTGACCCTATGTCTTTGGATTAATACCTCTATATGCAAGGGTAAGTTTTGAGGATGTGTGATAGACATATCATCTTGCTCTGAAAATTAAAGACAATGAGGGGCTATGAGATGTCCTACCATGTTTTGAAATTTATCTTTCTCCAAGTTAATAGGAATGGTGGTCTCAACCAAGGATTTTTCCAAAATCTCCTTATGATTAGGAGATAATTTCAATAATTCCAAAATTGATATTTGTGCTGGAGTCTTTTGTAATTGATCTACCAAACTATAAGGCTTTGTTGTAGGTGGTGTTTTTTTAGCCAAAATAGTAGGTGTTTTAGGGCCAATAATAATAGGAGTAACCCCTTGCAGGGTAACCTTTGAGGCTTTTCCCATTGTGATGGCATTAGAGGTTTCCACTTTAGGTTGACCTTTGATCACAACAACATTGATAGTATTTTCATAAGTATGAGCAAAGTTAACATTATTATTGCCTCTTTCATTATTCGCACTATTTCCTCCATTGTTTGAGTTGGAAGATTCTCCTTTTTCATGTTTATAGAAAGGAGTCTTAAAGGCCATGTGATATTCATTAGTTTGAGGGCCATCCACTTTTATCACACCATTGTCTATGAGATCTTGTACCACATGTCTGAGATGCATGCAATCATTGGTCTTATGTCCCCGATTTCTATGGTACTCATAATGGCTATTCTCACTCCACTAATTTGGCTTGATTTGAGGTGCATATGGTTGAGCCTTTGGTAGATCAATAAGTTTATTTGTAGTAAGTGTCTTTAATGCAGTCTCCAATGGTTCACCCAAATTAGTGAATGTCCTTTTGGGTGTAGGTGCAAAGAAATGTTTAGGCTTGTAAGTCCCTTGATTATTCCCAAAGTTGTTATTAGTGTTGTTGTTGTTAAAGGGTACCTTGGGTGCTTGATTCAAATTATTGGCTTGAACTGAATTTTGAGTGAGATTGAAAGGAGTGTCCTTTAAAGCATTAGCCTCTACCACTCCATCATTAACTACTCCTTTATTTTTGTTATTCTTCATCCAAAATCAGTTGTTGTTAGGGGAATTGTGATTTTGATTAGTGTTGGAGGTATTGTTGTTGTTGTATTCGTGTTATACTTGTAAAGTTTAATTTCTCCAATTTTTATTAATACTTCTTTCATTGTCACCCCATTCTCAATTAGGTCTTGAAATGACCTAGGACATTGTAGCCTTAATCAATAGTTCATTTCATGATTCAAGCTGTTTACAAAAATATCCATCTTCTCCTTTTTAGGTACACTTCGAGGGTATCTAGCAAATACTGCTCTCTATCATTGTAGGAAAAGTAGGAATCCCTCTCCTTCTCTTTGTTTGGTGCTACATAAATTAAGAATTTTAACCTCATGTTTGATGTTATAGGAATAATGAGTTACAAACTTAGAGGCCAATTCTTCAAATATTTGAATGCCGGAGGGTAACTTTGAAAATCACTCCATTGCCATACCTCCCAAACTTCTAGGGAATAACCTCATTAGGTAAGTTGTGTCATGCATGAATTCTCAGCTTAAGGCACAAAATTCCCTTAAGTGATCTTGAGGATCAGTTGTTCCTTCATATTTGTCATATTTCGATGGAAAAGGGGTTAGGATCCCCACTTTGTTTTATCATGTCCAATTGCATTTGGAAAAGTTGGAATTGCTTGTTCATGATGTTAATGGGATTAGCCTTAGCTTCTTCTTGTTTAAGTTTGTTGACATCATAATCATATGAAAGTTTGAGACCTATTTGTGCTAGGTCTAAAAAGTACTTTTCCTTGTCTTTTTCCAACAATTTTTCCATAAGCTTCATGAAGAAAGGACTTTGCATAGCTTCATTAACCTTTTCATCAGTTAACTCCTCATCATTTGGGTCAATGTTGCCCCCATTGTTATTATTGCTTAACTCTTGATTGTTAGGGTCATTGTTTTCTCCTCCATTGTTGTTTTTATTGTATCCTTGGTTTTTAGGATCAACATTTCCCCCTCCATTGTTGTTCATATCCTTGTTTACATGGTTGATTTGATCAGGATCTATATGGACAAATGGAAAAGACATTGTTGGTTATGTTTCCTTGATGGGTTCTTGTAATGGTCTTGAAGAACTAAAAGGATCACCCGAAAAAGGACACTCTTGCCTTAGATAAGATCTGTCTGGTTATAGGGTAGCCTTAATATAATGAGCTTAGGTAAAAACCGACATTAACATAGATCAAATAAAGAGCCTAGGATTTTATCTCATTTAAGTGATCAATCTATGGATGATTTTGCAAAATATCCAATAATGATAGATTCTGATCTAGTTGAGTATACACAGAGGTAAAACGTCCAAAAGGGTATCCAAAAATGGAATTTTCTTGTTTTCAAACTCTTGGTATATATCCAATGTTTTCCCTTTTTTGTTTCTGGTTGGTTCTTGCCTATGTGTAGGTAGCCTTTAATTGTTGATACACGGTCACTGGAATTCTTGTACGTGACACTTTGCAATTAGTAGGCAGCATTTTCTTGTTGATAGGCAGTTTTAAATGGTTGACATGTGACACTTCCCACTGGCTTACGTGGCTTTTGAATGTTTACAAGTGACATTTCAAAGTTGTAAGTAGTCTAGGATTGTTTGTACGCGGTTTTTAATTGTTGGTATGCGACTCTTTGCTGATCAAAGTTGAAATTGTCAAATTTTTTGTTATTTTCTGGATTTAAAATTTTAAAGGCTTTGATAAGAATTGTCAAAAAAGAATCTTGTGTGAAAATAGAGTAAAAGATCAACACACACATCAAAATTGTACCATATCCCTAAAACAACACTAAAGTGTATGTTCTCAGATGTTTTTACAGGTATGCACAAGAATCTCTTCCAAACAATCTACCTTAGAGTCAAACAAATTTGGATTTTAAAAATGGCTCTAAAAAGGTAGGTTTTCTATTTTATCAAGGTTTTAAATCACCTCCATTCTAAATCTTTCCAAGATCCTTTACCCCTTTGTAGGCTTCCCACACACACAAAAGTATGATTTTGCGCAATCCTGAAGGACTACTCGAGGAAGTGAGGATGGCTTGCACAAGGTTTAGTCACTTTCCAATTTAGGTAAAGTGCATTTATTTATAGTGGGTCAGATGACATCATAGTAAAAGAAAATATCTCCCACTTTGGGTCATTCCCTCTCACCGTCCTCGTAAGGAAAGTCTTGGGAGGCAGGCCCTCTAAAGCTCTATTCTATCTAGCATGTATATGGAAAGCAAGAATTGAACTTAGTCCAATAAGTTTGGGAATCTGATTCACTCAAAGAGTGAAGAGCATATCCCTATTGTCTTCCTTTGTTCCAAACACCTCAAGCAATATTTGTTCATTTTCAACCTCTTGACAAGGAGGTTCTTGAAATTGAGATGTGTGGTTCAATTTCTTATCCTTTCCTTTGCACTAAATCAACTTTGCACATTTGGATTTTTGATCCACTTTGAAAAGTGAAGAGCATATGCCTAATGCTTGTTTAATTTAGAAAATTAGAAGGATTTTCTTAATTATACTAGATTTAAATGAAATGCCACAATTTAATCAATGCAAGCTTGATAAGATAAATACCTCATTTTCAAAGCTAGCAAAGGCTAGGCACATTTTTGATTGATTTGTGCTTATTTCAACTCACCTAGTGGTGATCCTTCCCACTCTGGCTCCTCCAACAAGTTAGTCAACACAATCGAAACAAAGTGAAGAAAAACTTGGAAATCTCAAAAGATAAAACACTCCTAAGCTCTCTTAATCAAATTTGGTCAAATCTAAGCTTGAAGAACTTAGAATGAAAATCTATTCAAAGAGTAGGAAATTTTTCTTTATAAGCAAAAAATACTTTAATATAATGATCATAAAGGTGTTCTTCTTCGAATATACTCTCTAAAAGATTAGATGCATGTATTTTCTTATCATGTTTAGCCTTAATCCTTACCTCTTTGCTAAGCCTTGTGACTCGCTTCTCTGGTTTTTGCACCTTCGGGTGATTTTTCATCTGCAGCAATGAAAAACATAGAGAGTTAAAACAGTGAACAAATCATCAAAAATTCGATTTAAAGAAAAAATATCTATGTGGCATTTAACAACTAATACACAACATTTAATTGTTACTACGCGTAAATGAAAACTTTGAAAGCAGCTTTAAAATCTTAAAAGGCAGCTCAGAAAAATCCACAGGCAGTCAAATAAAAGCCACAGGTGGCTCTTGAAAGTTCACAAGTGGTCTTTTGTGTCTGAAAAGTGACACACTTTATCTCACAGGTGGCACACTTTATCTCACAGGTGGCCCACTTTATCTCATAGGCGGCCTAAGAAAGAAAGATGGAGATGAAAGAAACTCTGTACGCGGCGCTTTACTGTTCACAGGTGGCTCTGAATACTTCGTAGGCGGCTCTTCTCCTATTTTCCTAAAAAATAACACAAAGAATAATGCAAAGCACACAAAATATTAAGATAAAAATGTTATAAATGAGGCCTAAATCCCCACGGTGGGTGCCATTTGTGTGTGTGAGATTACACCTTCATGAAATTAGGATTAGTAACAACAACACTATGGAAAGAAAATTCTATTTAATCTAAGAATTGAAGTTAAACCCAAGAAATCTCATGGTTATCTATCTAAGCTTTGTTAAGAGAGCTCTCAGTCTTAATCTCTCTCAAGGAAAATCCTAGAACAAGAAGAAAATGATAAACATGCTCTAATCTAGCTCAAATGCTCCAAGATATGCTATGAAATCAACAAATGCTTCTAAAAATGATACTCTAAATGCTATGCAAATACTGAAATATTATCAAAAGCTCTCAAATGCTCTCCAAATGCCTATAATAAGGATGATTTTCTCTTAAAATTCTTGGATCCCAAACACAAAGAAAATGGCTTGTATTTATAACAATTTCCCAAGGGTAGGGGGTAGAGTGAGTTGACCATGATCAAGCTTTGGTTGAGTAAAAAGCTTTGAGGTGTTTTCAAATGGAGATAAAATTAGTTGGTTGTCCCCAAAGAAATTAGGAATTATATAATTCAATCATTTAATTAATTTATCCATGTAAGGGTGAATGGGTTGGATTTGATTTTTTTGTTTTAAACTATACAATTAATTGATTAAAATCAATTGCATAATTTGATTAATCCCTTTTAGGCTTGAATTTAACTATTTGATTTCATGATTATTTAATCCTTTGATTTAATTTGATTTTTTTTCCACTTTGCTTTATAAATGTCTATTTGATTTGATTTTGATCCATTTTAATGCATTTGATGAGATTTGGGGAAATTGGCTGAGATTTACAATTTTGAATGTTTAAGATACACATGGTCAAATTACGTGTCTACAATTAGTATGCAAGGGATATGTACAAGAAGAAGGTATTGATTATGGAGAAACCTTTGCACCTGTTGCAAGACTAGAAGGAGTTAGAATCTTACTTGCTTATGCTGCATATAAAGGATTCAAGGTATACCAAATGGATGTCAAATCTGCATTCCTAAATGGAATAGTGGAAGAAGAGGTATATATTGAACAACCAAAAGGGTTTGTTGATCCAGACAAGAGAAACATGGTATGTAGACTACATAAAGCTTTGTATGGATTGAAACATGCACCGAGAGTCTATTATGAAAGAATTCACTCATATCTCATTAGCATAAAATTTGTTAGAACAAGTGAAAATAGAAATCTGTACTTAAAATAAAATACCAATGGTAATATTCTAATTGCTGAAATTTTTGTCGATGATATCATTTTTGGGGGAAATGAATTGTTATGCAAATATTTTGCTAATGAAATGAGCAAGAAATTTGAAATGTCTATGTTTGGGGAGATCAAATTATTTCTTGGTGTATAGATTCTTCAACAAGATGCAAACATATACATCACTCAGTCCAAATACATCAAGGAAGTGTTGAAGATATTCAAGATGGAAGATTCCAAACCAGTTGGAACACCTATGGCTACCGAATGTAAGCTAACAAAAGAAGACAAATCCAATGAGGTAAATCAGACCTTATATAGATCAATGATTGGAAAACTTATGTATATTGTTCACACCAGGCTAGATATAGCACACATAGTTGGAATAGTTGCAAGATTATTTGCTAATCCCAAAGAATCACATATGACTATTGTCAAGAGAATTCTGAGATATTTGAAAAACACCGAGGACTATGGCTTATGGTACAAAAGAGAAGGAAAATTTGAGCTACAAGTCTATACAGATGCTGATTAGGATGGAAACATTGATGAATAAAAGAGCACAACTAGAGGAACATTATTCATGGGTGACAGACTTGTCACATGGATAAGAAAGAAGCAAGGATGCATCTCTCAGTCTATTGCAGAAGTAGAGTATGTGGCTACAACTGCAAATTGCTCCAATATTGCATGGATCAAACAATTGCTGGAAGGTATGAATATGAAGATCCTTGAACCAGTAATTATCTATTGTGATAATACCAGTGCAATTAACATTTCTAAGAATCTAGTTATGCATGCTAAGACTAAGCATATTGCTATCAAGTATCACTATCCAAGAGAACAAGTTCAAGCTAAGGAAGTGACACTGGAATATGTTCAATCAAAGGAACAATTAGCTGAAATATTCACAAATCCATTACCGAAGGATACATTTGAGTACCTGAGACAAAGACTAGGGGTCCAACCCTTGTCTATCAGTTAGTAAGCAGACTAGGAGGTTGCATCAGCATATACCAAATTTGAAGATTAGTCATGTTGATGCAAACACTTAGATGAACAACAAAAAATATATCTATACATAGAAAGGTACATATCTGCATTAAAATTAGAACATTGTATTGCTGATGGATAGGGAAATTCAAGGAATATATTAAGCAAAAGGATGAAACATGATATAGATGATTGTTTTTTGTTTGGAATTGTTGTCAAAGGGAGAGATGATCTCATTATCATACAAAGGGAGAGATGATCTCTGTGTCATAAAGGGAAAGATTATTTCATCATCATAAGAGAGATATTATCTCATTGATCAGAAAAGATTATATCATTATCCATGAGGTGAAGTTTCTAAAAATCAGAAAGAAAGAGTTAATCAATATTCTAAGGGAGAGAAATCGATTACATATGAAATATCCATCTAAGGGAGAGAAGTAACAAAGGGAGAGAGTTCAGACAAAGAGAAAGATTGCTGTAAAAGGAAAAAAAAGATTATCAAGAAGAGGAACAGTTAAGGTAGAGCACATATCAGAACAAAGATATCAGATGATACATCTATCCAGAGAAGAGATTGAAGATTGAAGACAACCACTCTGCATGACACAAATCTAAGCTATTTTTGAGCTTACCGAGAGCTAGACATTTGTAATAGTTACATTAGGAAAGCTTGATGAAGCTGTATATTTCATATTGTATTAGTGATAGTATAGTATGATAATGTAGTATGTTTCCATTAATGCCAAAGGGAGAGATTTGTTGGTTGTATTTCCTATTTTTGAGTTTTCCCTATAAAATTTTGAAGATGCCTATCATTCACATGCCCAGAAGGTCAGAAATCATGTTCGAAATTGCTTATATACATCTAGAGGACTTTTTTTTGCTCAAAACTTAGTTGAAAATGCCAGAAACCCTAAACCCTAGAGTGATTTCTATTCAAATATGTAGGAAAGACCTAAAATTCTCAAACTGGGTTCTATTTTTGTGTTACCTTTTTCATAACTTATGTCTGAGTAATTTGCATGTGCTTATATCTTAGTTGCTTAGTATCATAAGAAAGAATGAATATTCCTTATGATATGGAGACTTGGTGAAAATCTTTGGTCGTGTAGTCTCCTAATGAAAATAATATGCCTCAGTTTATCATGAGACTTGGAGCAGATCGTTGATCTTAGTATAAATCTGACAGTGGTCACATTGTCTCTTGATGAAATTAGAGTTAGTAATTTTATGTGGCGACTTAAAGTTTACTCAGTCGCGTTATCTCTACATATAACTTAGGGTTATAAGTTGAGTTGAAAGGTTAAGGCTTTACCATTGTCGCTAAGTCTATAAATAATAGATGAGTTTAGTAAAGGATCATGAGATTCAGTGACAACCGTTGATCAGAGATTTAATCTAACGAAAGTCAAGAAGTCTCCTGATTATAACTGTGGTTTAGAAATTATCATGCGACATGGAGATTCAAAAGTTGTCAAATCTCTTGATAAACCCAGATTAGATGTCAGTTTGAATAAAATTATTGTTGCCAAATCTCAGGATGAAAGATGAGTTAAGTCAAAGATCATGAGATTTAGGGACAACTATTGGATGGAAACCAGATCAGATGGTAGTCGCGTGATTGCTTGATATAATTGAAAATTTAAAAGGTATTTGGTGATCAGGAGACAAGAGGAAAAGGTAAGACACGTGTCTATTTTTCATGAAGTCTCATGAAAACTTAGGATTTGTAGTGAAGATACAGAGACTTAGTGACAATCGTCGGATGTAGAGGAAAGAGAGATCAACGACAGTCGCATTGTCTCTAGATGAAGATTATAAAGATGAAATAATCAAGTGATTAAGAGACTAAAATTCTTAGTCATGAGGTCTCCAAATAAAACATGAGTTAAGGATTTGGTCCAGCAACATAGAGATTCAATAGTCGCCAAATCTCCAGATGTGACCCGAGGTTGAAGAAAAATTAAGAAAAGGATTAGCCATGATATCTCCATAAAAGGAAGGGCTAAGTTAAGATTAGGCAACTTGGAGATAATTGTTGATTTAAGGTATGATCCAATGACAGTCGCTAAGTCTCAGTAAGAAACTATAGTTAGCAGAAGTATCAAGCGATAAGGAGATCACTATGTCGCTAGGTCGCTAGAAGTAAACTAGAGTTAAATAAAGACTTTTTTCCGGTGCCATCATGGACAGTTAATGACCAATTAAATCATAGAGATTTTGACAGATGGAAAAGCAGCTGTAATATGATTTAATGCAATGAATCAGATCATATTTTGATCTCTTTTCAAATTTTATAAGGTTTTATATGCAAAAGAACTCCTCATAAATTGATTACTTGTTAGTTTAAACACCACAGCTAGAACCAGAAATTGATGTCACAGTGCATGAAACTAATGGCATAAATCACTCAATTATAAGTTTACCAGTTCGAAGAGACATCTGCATTAAATTATAAATTATAATTAAGCATGTCTGTTATCATTTTATTCTTACCAGCTTCCAAATTCTCAAAGAAAAGAGTTTTTATAGAAATTTTAGTATTTTTTGAGAAAAGTTGATTCTCCAGCAACAAGTGATTCAGAAAGGTGATTTCCTAATTCAAAATTCAATAGAGATTGTAATTTGTAGTGTTCTCAAGTGTTTTTAGAGTTCAAAATTGTAGAGGAATTTACAGTTGGTAGTGAGGGTTTTCGAGAAGATTTGTTTCAATATTGGTGAAAAAGGGTACTGAGAACAAAAAATAAGGGAAAAATGAGCCAAGCACAAAGTATGGCATCTAGCAGTGGAAGAAGTGATGGTGTTGATGATGAATCAAAAGGAAAGAGAAATTATTTAGATGAATTTCTCACATTGTTGCCAGGGTCGAGCCAAAATAGAAAGGTAAGTGTCAATAACTTAATTGATGATTTATCTTACATTAGGGATGCAAAAACCCTAGGTTCCTCAGGATATTCATTGTTTCATTATTTCTTAAACAATAGTGATGGGCCCATGCCAATTTAAAAGCCTTGGACCTATGGATTAGCTAGGTTGATTGTTCCTGACATCTTTGTAGATGTTGAATTCATCTTAGAATTGGCCAGTAGGTATGATACCCTGACCAAAATAATTAAGAGAGATGATGGCAAACCCCTACTTACTTTGGACCGAAATTCCTTCATGACGTCCTTCAATGTCTACTACCCTATGACAACTGAAATAAATTTGAAGATCCTAGAGAATAGGTATACTAGAGAGTCTGGCATTGCTACTAAGTTGATCAAGGAACATCATGTTCCTAAGAAAATGAAAACCTACATTGCACCCTTGCCAGGAGCAGCCCCATATTTTTATAAGGACCTGAATTTCTACATGAAGTATATAGCATATGCACTATGTAGTGTATTGGGGAAGGATGTGGGAGTAGAGAGGATTACCTCTGATATCTTGATGATGGTCCTAGACATGCAGAGCCTCCATACCACTTCTAACTATGACTACATCTAGTATATCATAGACCAAATGCATCAGGGGTTTGTAGACATATAGAGCAAGAAGGATCATCCAAAATTTATGCATTACTCAATTATTATGCATTTGATCCTGTACTACAATTTCCCAATCATGAACTGTTAGTTTTTATAGCCACAGAGGTTTCATCATGGTCAGGCCAATCCTGTTCAATTCTAGCTCAGAGTGTGGAACTACACCTCCAAAGAATAGGAGTTTTGTGCTTTTGAAAATTGGATAATCTATCCAATTCTTAAGTGCCTAGGTGTTGATAAGACTAGATTGCCTGTCAAGGTAATACAACTATTGAGGCCATGCCAATATCTTGAAAAATGGCTAGGAGACCATAATTGGGGAGACTTCTATTATGAGAAGAACTTCACACTGATAAGGGTGTATGGATGTACCCATCCTCCCCATATATTTCCATTTCATGTACCACCGAGGATAGTTGCAATGGAGTTCATAAGGTAGATCATTTTTTCAGACAAGGAGCATCTGACACCATAGTGGAAGGGTACATTTAACCCCAGGTAGTTAAAAATATACAATTTTACTATTGGAAAGAGGGCACTAGACCCTATAAATAATTCAATGAACCATTACATGATGAATGTTTCCCTGTCTAGATATGTTGACACAAAGGGTTTCATCCTTAGTGCTAAGAAATTTCTAACACCAACTATTCCTTAAACCAAGGATCATGAAGAGTGAATGTAGGAGGATTTAATCAGAAATATTCTGGTGGATGAGGAGGCGGATAAGAGAGAAATTAAGTTCAATGAACTTATGGAATTGGAGAGGCAGGTAAAAAGAAAAGGATTAAAATTTGGAGGGTTTTACCCTGATATGCCTTATTTGAAAAGGTTAGATTCTATGATTGAATCTCATACTCTCCTATGAAATTAATTAGAGTATGCATTAGTGGTTCGAAAGAAAGGCCAAAAGGGCACTCATTATCAGAATATGATGATGATAGTGATGAATACTACAAAAATAGTCCCCCTCCAGACAATCAAGCAGTTGCAGAAGAGCAGGAAGTTGAGGGAGAGGATATCATTGATCTAATAGAGGTCTTAGAGAAGGAAGTAACAAATTATCCCCCACCCAAGAGACAAAGAATATAAATAGGGGAACCTTATAGGAAGAAGAAGAAAGATAGAATTGGAGCTTTGATAACTTGAAATAGGCCCTATGATCACCTATTGAGAAAACAGATATGGGCAGGGAAGAAATTGCAAAAAGATATAGAAGAGGAAGAGGAGTTACCTCTTAGGTCCTATACAGATTAGAGGTTGATATATATAGAGGAATTCCTCAAAGATGACAACTTTATTAAGACAAAGGAATTCAAATATTTCCTCATTTGGAACAAGCAACAACAAGTTGGAAAATAGTTGCAATTGGTAGGTGGTGATCTAGTCACCCAAGAGGCTGTACAGACATTGCATGATTATGATCCTGAATCTGAGGAAATCACACCACAACAAGCAAGAAAATTGGTCAAGGCCACTGGGGTATTATTAGTAGAGGGATGAGACTTGTCCTCAACATTTATAATAGATCAAATAAGAAAATAACCTGATGTAAAATTGTCATGAGAGACTTAGGTTGGGGATATGATCTGAGGGTTTGGATATAACCCTAAGTCGCAGGCACTTTCAATGTGGAGCTTAGCTCCTAAAGATCAAAAGCCAGCCCTTCTAAATATTTAGGAAAATATGAAAGGTAATAAGATCATATAGACACTCCATAATACAAGGGATTTGGAAATATCCAAAGTACTAACTCACTTTGCTTAGCTTAATGAGGCAAAGGCAGCCAAAATGTCAGAAAAGTTATAGAGACTCACAAGTGATACTAGTGCTATTGTTAAGGACAGGGAGTTAGCATTGGTAAAGATCAAAGAACAAGAGAAGCTCATAGCTGAGCTTACTAAAAAAATACTAGAGGTAACAGAGCCTGCCCTTGCTGAACCCAAAGAGGTAATGGATGTTGATATCCAAACAGAAGATATATGGGAGATACCTACTAAAACAGAGCTAGAAGTCACATAACATAATAGTGTTATTTTGAGAGCTTTGACTTCAACTTTGAAACATAGAATAGATACCATCAAAGAAAAAATTGATGTGGTGTACGGAGCCTATGGTAGGTTGCCAGGCCTACAAGCAAAAGTGAATAGTTTTATATTGATTTTGAACCCATACTATTCAACTTGGTCTAGAAGGGAAACTCTTTTTGAGAGGTTGGCATCCATGCAACCATTAAGATCAGATTTTCTAGAGATAGTAACTATGGTTGGCACAAAGATAGAACAAATTGGAGCCACTTTATCCCTTTTTAAAGGAAAATCAAATTAGATTGAGACAAGGCTGAAAATGTTCAGAGTAGATTATAACAACATTGTACCTTCTATCACGACTAAGGACAATCAAATCAATCCATTAGGGCTATGGGGATCAGAGTTAGATAATGTGCTTCCCAATAAGGAACTTTATATATCTAATCAAGGAGAACTAGATATGTAGAGATACAATAGGATTCTGGATGAAGCAATAAAAGCAGAGACTGATTGCAATAAATTCATCACAGATGTTATGCTTGATTGCAATAAATTCATCACAGATGCTAGGTGGGAAATGCAGAAGGCTCAGCTTGAGAGTATTTAGAATTTTGAGTGGCCTAAAGAGGAGGATGTGACAACACAGGACATCATGAGAAAGCCCAAGAAAAAGAAGACTATCACAGTTGACTTGGATGTCATGGATGAAGAGTAAAGGGGACACATGGCACCTATTCTATGAGCACAGGAAGGTTAGCAATCTTGAAGAGATTAGTGTAAGTTATCCTGTATTGACGATCACTAAATCTTATTATAACTATTAGATGCTATCCTGAACATATGTAGACAAAGGTGCTAACATCCACAAGAAGACAAAGAAATATCATATCTTATTCTTTAGTTTTGTCCTCCCACCGCTTGGTGTTTTCTTGTCTTTTGTCTCTTTCTGTAATTTTAGGGTTGGGTATTCTAAACCATCTAAATCTTGTAGCATCTTTATCTTAAGGATTCCAAGATGGTTTAGTCCTATAAATAGTTTTATCCTATCATTTTGTAAAAGGTTGGAAGATTGGAAGAGAGCTGAAAACAAGATTGTAAGCTGTAATTGAAAATCAATGAAATATATTACAAGGTAGACAACTAAAATTTGTCCAAGCCTTTGTATTATTTGCCTATCTATATGTATTTGAAGCTTTAATACATTAATACAAATATTTTCAATCTCTATTCTTCATCTTTGATTGCCTCTTTTCATTATTGTTATTTCTCTTGTATATTTATCTGTAAGGCATTTAGGCATACTGATCACAAGGTGGTTGTGTATTCATTTTTAAGCTCCTTTAGGGAAGGATTAATCATTTCAAGTGACCCCAGATAGCTTAATAATAGTTTAGGGATCTAACAATATAGTTGTAGAGAGAGGGTAATTTGTAAGGCATTTTATCTTTGTTTGCATATATTTTGTTAATCACCTTACTATGGAGTTATACCAGATATTGACTGATAGCCCAAGGTTAAGGAACTGGTTTTATAGTTGTCTAAGTGATTGATCACCATGCAACCAATATTTTAAATATTCAATTCATTCACACTTCAAATGTATACATTCCATTCAAGTAATTGTGCTTCAGAGGAATACAATTCAGTTTACTAATTCCTTTAAGAGAGAATCAAATTAGGTTATCCTTCCTAGGGTTCATAAGAACTAAAAAAGAAGAAGGATGAGAATCCTTATTACCTTACTAATTTCTATTGTCAAGACACTAGTATGGGTCATTAAGCTTTGTATTAGGATATTTATGGTATTTTGCATAGTCATTTACTTCTTGACCCATTAAAAGACATTTTTGTATTGTAGTAGGAAGATAATCCACTTAAAAGATACTGTAAATCAATAATTATACATAGGTAATACCTACCTGAGACAGTGGATCTCAAAAAAGAAGGAGGTGATAATAGGTATCCCCATATATTATCTAATACCCTGATCAATTAGCCTTTCTTTTGTATGAAATAGGAGTTTGTATTTCAAGTACATTAGTATACTATCACATCAAGGTTGTGCTACAAGAAAAAGAGCTAACAAACTGGCGATTCTACTGGGGAGTAGAGATTGTAAATTCTTGATTTGAAGTATTTAGAATCTCTAGTTTCAAAAGATAAACCAAGTTTATAGTTAAAAGTTGCCTAAGTCATTCTAATAGTATTCAGTATTTCCCAAGACTGGGTGGCAACTCTAAAAAATTGAAATCTCTGTGATCAATGAAGTACATTTTCAAACATGAATAGTAGGTCTAGGATGAGGAATAATCTAGAAGTTGCATTGGATGGTGGGATTCCCACTACTTCAAAAACTAGGATGTCTTGGAGCAGAATAAAAATCAAGCAAGTATTAATGATTCTCCTCTAAGAAGTGAAGAGAATAGCACTAGAAGGAGAAACAATAACCAGTCTAGTCAAGAAGAGAGTGGCTCAGAATATTTAGAAGCCCAAGCCCCAAGTCTTGGACTAGATACCTATACAATCACCAGCACTTCTGGTGAAAGAGAAGGAACATATACAATTAGTTTAGATTCTGAGGAAGTTCCTTCTAATGAGCTTGTAGAGGAAGAAAGACTCCTCATGAAACATCTTTCCCTTATTCAACAAATGAAAAGGGAAAAACAACTTAAAAAGAAAAAACATGAGCAAAAAGATGTTGATAAGAATAGGAAAAGAACCTTAATACATCAGGCTACAAGGAATATAGAGAGCTCTCGCAAAGACCAAGAGAGTCCCAATACCCACCAAAATTTAGGTTCTCAAGACTTCAAAGATAAAGGGAAAAGTAAAGTTATAGAAACAGAAGTTGAGAAGCCTAAAACTCAGAGGAACCTGTCAGAGAAAATGTCCAAATTAGACATTGACCTTGAAAAATTAGAAGAGAAAAGGAAACTATGGCCAAGATGTTAGAAAAGGCTGAAGCAAAAGCTGCTACCATTGAAATGAAAAGAAAGATTGATTTCTTACAGTCAACCACAATTTATTTTGCTAATATAGAACCTCCTACTACATCAAAAAACAAAACTTCTTCTTTCAAAGACCATAGCAAATTTTCTCCAAGGAAAATGAAAGATTTCAAAGGAGGCCTCTTCCTGTAGAGAAGTATATGCAATTTTATTTCTTTGGCATTCTAGGTTATCCTAATGTGATACTAGAAGATATGGGAGAAAAGCTCCCAAAATTTTTAGGTAATAATGTTGTCACCTGTGAAGAACATTTGAGAATTTTTTTTGATTTTATAGATGATTTAAATATCAATCATGAAGATGTGCTTATGAAATTCTTTGTGCAATCTCTAGTAGAAGATGCTAGGTAATGGTTTAGGAGCTTCTATCATGGTTATGTAGGAACTATGGATGAACTGATTGATCTTTTCAAGGATCAATATGGTGACAAGACTAATGAAGGTTTTCTACTTAATGAGTTTAATAACATAAGGAAGAACTCAAATGAAGAAGTGACAGAGTTCAATACAAGATTTCAGTGAGCTATGCATAAGTTATTCCAAAAGATGAAGCTGGATCAAAAGGTATGTCTAGCTACTTATCTTAATGCCTTTGATTAAAAAATGGGCTATGCATTGAAGGATAAAAATCCTAGGACTTTGACAAAAGCCTATAAAAGAGCTATGAACATAGAAATGAATAGAAGGATATTAGGGAAGTTGGGTAAAAGAGAGGATCCACACCTTAATGGAAGCAATCAGAAGGAACCTGACTACAGAGAGTATAGGGCTCCCCAAAACAATAAGCCATCCTAAAATAACAATTATAATCCTAAAAATAGGATGCAAAACTACCCCTACGATACCCAATTTAAAGATGGTAAACCTATTGCTCCACCTAGAAAAGAGAAAACTGAGAATAGGACCCCTGATCCTTTACACAAAAATGCTATTCATATGTGCAATGATGATTTCTAGTGTGAGGCCTGTGAGGCACCACACAATCCTGATTTTTGTGTTGTTTCATTAGATTTAAAATCAAATGAGGAGAAAGATAAGGATGAAGATGATACATGTGATTATAGTATGAATAATGGATATTCTTTTCATGATATGGATTCTGATGAAGAAGATCAAAATCATGACATATATGGCTCGCAAGGAAATGTTTAAGTTTACCAGCAGCAAATCTTGTTAGATAGTGAGGAAGAAGAAAGGGATGACCACATAAGGTGTCATGCCCAAAATAGTTAGTAGACTCCAATAGTGAGAAAAGCCTCTAATGAGGAAAAATCTAGAATCACTGCTGACTTAGTGAGTAAAGCTAGGAACAACTATAACCTAAGCAACAAAGTGGTGGGTAATGCTGGTAGTCAACCATCAGGCATCTTTATAAAAGGAAACAAAACCAATGCCAAATAAGTACCTAAAAAGGATGGACCTGGGGGAAATGCAAATAGACCTAAGGTCAAGGTAGTAAACAAAGCTAGTGAACAAAAAGATGTACTTGTGGAAAAGGCTAAAGAACCAGAGGCAAGTTCTTCTTCTCCTAAAATGGAAAACAAGAAAGTGAGGAGGGAAGAACCTGCTATGCATATTCAAATAGAAGAAAATAATATCATTGTAGAAAGGCCTAGAAAAATTGATGTGAAATATACTCTAGTAGATATGGGACAGTTCTTATCTTAGATGACAGTGAAGGTCCCATTCCTTGAGATGATGAGAAAAAAAGAACACAAAGAGAAAGTTTTATTAGTGTTGAATAGTGTGCCCTCAGTGAAAGTTCAAAGTACAAAGCATATTGAAAAGAAAAAAAATAACAAGGTGTTGGTTGTATTTCCTATTTTTGCTATTTCTCCTGGTTCCTTGTCCTGCTCTCTATTTTTCAATGTGCTCAATCAGCTTTCTCTTGTTCATTATGCCTTTACCTCTGTCATGTTTCAGGTTTTCAAGTCTAAACCTTGCTCAAATTTATAAAACCCTGAAAAACCCTAGGCTATCCAAGTATTAAATGATGAAAATAAACCCTAGGTCATGTCTTATGTTTCAATGTTACTTTTTCCATTCACTTAAGACATGTGTTTTAAATTCAAGTCGCCTCATCGCGTTACCCCAGCCGAATATTCCAAATGTCTTCCTGACTTTGCTTTTTTCTTATGTCGCGTAGTCTTGTTTAACTTCTGAATATTCCTTTAGTGTTCTGAGACTTAGTGATTCCTTTCATGTCGGGTAGTCGCAAGATAGCTATGTTATAAGACTTTATAAAGATGGGACCCACTGTTAGTCAGGTGATCGCGGGAGAAATTAAATAGTTATGACAATGTCTTTAGACTTCATGATTACTTCATGTCGTGTTATCGCCAAATCAAGTCAAAGCTAATAGTTAAGTCAAGCCTTCAGTCGCGTGGTCTCGGAATAGAATAGCAGTTAAGAGATTTCAGCTCAGACTACGTGACTAACCATTTGAAGTTTGCGGTATCGCTTAGTTGGAATGTCGCCATAACAAGATAATGCTTCAATTTTCTGTTATGCAGCAAGAGGACCAATGATTGAGTGACATCTGTCATAAGGAAAGTGGGTTATCGCGTGGTCACCAGAAGGAGAAAAGGGATTCAGCGACTTCGAGACTAAGTGCTTTTCCTTCTGTCACGATGTCTGGGAATGATTTAAGGGTATGCCCAAACATTGAGTGATTAAGCGACAACCGTCAGATGAAAGAATCAGAAGATCCAACGGTGGTCGCGAAGTCTGAGAAGAAAAGTGCCCCAGGGGAAAAGACCTCCCAACTTGGCAATTAGGGTATGTCGCGTAGTCGTCAGAAGTGAAAAGGGGGTGCTTATAACCTGTTAAGGTAAAGTTGAATGCTCAGGGCTTATATCTCCCGACTGGGTGACTAGGCATTGTCGTGAAGTCTTGAAACATAAATTAAACACTCAGCGACAGGGAGACAACCGTAAAGGTTAAAGGTAACAGGTAGTTGCAAGCTCTCAGAAAGAATGGTGAGTTACTGTTAACTGTGCGTGACTATGATTTCAGTTATGTTGCATGATCGCCAGATGATCACTTGGGTCAGCCAGAGTTAAGAAAGCACATTGTCGCCAAGTCTTGAGATGGAACCTTGGTTAATAACGAAGGCCAGTGACAAAGAGACTTAATGATGTCGCACAGTCGCCTGATTACAAGATCTAAAAAATGGTGACAGTTTTTGATGTGACAGATTAAATCTCTTGACAACCAATCACAGGCTCATATTTTGATTACTGTGCAAAAAGAGTAGCTAAGATGTGAGATAGACAACGAATTAGAATGTGACATGTCAGCTCTCTTAAACGTTATATGATTGCTCCAAGGATTCATTTTTGAAAATTTGATTTCCTGTCAACTTCAGCAACTATGGCTAGGTTTTTCAAAGTTCACGGCATGGCAAATTAATGGCAGAATTGATGTTTCTGAATTATGAGCTGTGTACTCTGAATGATGGCTATAAGGAGTTGATGGTGCATTCATTCTCATTCACCATGCTTTTAGTTTTCAGAGCCAAGTTGCTACTTTTTAGGAGAGTGATATTTTGCACAGTTTGCAGTATATCCAAAGTTGATTAGAGAGTTCTAAATTGCAGGAGATTGTGCACAGAACAAACAACTGATATTTGAGATAGATTTGTTTCAATATTGGTAAAGGAAAAAGAAGATTCAGGGTGCTGCAAGGATGAGCAGAGCTATGAGTGTTGCTTCAACAAGTGGAGCAAGTGGAGAGGAACAGAAAGGAAAAGCAAGTTTCTCTGATGAGTTTCTTCGTCTCCTGCCAGGTTCAATGTAGAATAAGAAGGCCGATGCTAATATTCTCCTGGATGAGTATAAGAACATTCGAGATGCTGTGACCCCAGGCACAACAGGTTACTCCCTTTCACCTATTTCTATAAAAATTCTGATAAGCCCATCCCAGTTTCAAACCCTTGGACATGTGGTCTTGCTAGGTTGCTTGTTCCTGATGTTTTCTTAGATGTAGACCTATTTCTTGACCTAGAAAATCACTATGATGCCCTGACAAAGACCATTAAAAGGGATGATGGCACTGCCCTACAAATTTTGAACAGAAACTCATTCATGCAAGCCTTTGGCCTATTCAGCACCATGTCTACTAAAATTGACATGACAAGGAAGGAGAAGAGATATAGTTCCAAGCCTGGTATTGCAAAAGGCTTATTGCAGAAGCATATGTTAAAAGAATTGAAAAATTACTTAGGTCCTATGGTTGAGCCCTATCCATATTATTACAAGGACCTACACTTCTACATTAAGTATAACGCTTATGCCCTATGTAGAGTGCTAGGGATTGATGGAGATGCAGAGAGAATCAGTGCTGGCATCTTAATGATGGTGCTAGACCTGAAAGAGGTGCATTCAAGCACCAACTATGATTACATACAACATATAATTGAAGAAATGCATGAGGGTTTTGTTGCAACCCAGAAAAGATTAATAAACCCCAAGGAGAAGGAGCCTAAGTTTTTGCATTATTCAATCCTGATGCACCTTCTCTTATACTTCAATTTTGTAATCATGGATGTGCATAACTTATCTCCTCAGAGATTCTATCAAACACAACCAAATCCTATCCAGTTTTGGGTTAGGGTTTGGAATTATACTTCCAGGGAGTGTGACTACTGTGCCTTCCAGAATTGGATTGTATATCCAATTGTGCAGAGTTTGGGGACAAGCAGGACTAGAGTCCCATTGAAGATCATAAAATTACTTAGGCCTTGTGAGTATTCAGATAATTGGCCTGGAAATCATTACTGGGGTGATTTCTTCTTGGAGGAGAATTTCACCATCATCAAGGTATATGGGTGTATTCATCCACCCCATTTATTGCCTTATCATGTGCCTGCAAGAGTAGCTGCTATGGAACTCATTTGGCAGCTGATGTTAACAGATAATGAACACTTTGCACCGCACAAAAAGGGGACTATAACCCCTAGGCAATTTAAAATTCTCAATTTTACAATTGGCAAGAATGCCATAGATGAAGTGGGTTAGTGGTTGGAGAAGTACAGAATGACAACAGCCTCTTATAGGTACATTGACCCAGAGGGCTTCATGGCAGGGGTTAGGAAGTTGTATATTCCTACTATCCCTAATACCAATGTTCATTGTGAGTGCATTGATGAAGATTCAAAAAGAAACCTCTTGGATGAAGATGACTTTCATATGAAAAGACTGAGAATCCAGGAGATGTTGAAGCTGCAGACACAAATAAAAAGAAATGGGTTGTCTTTTGGGGGTTTTTACCCTAATCTCCCATATTTTGATAGGATTAAGGCTATGATAGACAACTACTATGTGCTTGTAGAGAAATTGGATACAGTACTAGACAAGAAAGGTGCTCAGTCACCTGAACACTCAGAATCAGAATATGAGAGTGGTGATGATAGTGATTATGCACGTCCCCCTATATCTCCTCCACCACAACAAGCCCCAGAGCAGGAAATAGCTGAGATCCCACAGTTGCAAGGAGCAGAAGGACATATTGTAGATCTAATAGTAGCTACACAACCAGATGATATAGAAGAACCTACTGCAAAGAGGCAGAAGTTGGAATTAGGACAGCCTTTAGTGGAGGGCCAAAGTAAGAAAAAGGATAAGGCTAAGGCCTTAGTACCTGGCACCAGGTTATATGATCATAACCTGAGAAAAGAAATCAGGGAAGGCAAAAAGCAATGGCCTGACCTAGAGGATGAAGTTGAGGTACCACTCAGAGCCTGTGTTGATGAAAGATTGCTTCATCAGCGAAAATTCCTGGATGATGATAGCTTTGTAAAGATGGAGGAGTTTAAATACTTCCTCAGGTGGCATAAAATAGAGCAAATAAGATCCCAGTTAACTGTGGATGGAAATGAAACAATTACAAATAAAGCCCTAGTGGCCTTACAAAATCATGATCCTAAGAATGAGGATATCTCTCCTGAGGATGCTAGGAAGATGGTGTTAGGAAGTGGGATATTATTGGCTGAAGGATGGGATTTATCATCTTCTTTCATTATAGATCAAATCAGAAAGAAGCCTAACCTTAAAATGTTTAGTGAGGTCCAATTAGGAGAAATGATAAAAGGATTTGGGTATAACCCAAAATCTCAGGCCTTTGCAATGTGGAGTTTGAGCCCAAAAGACCAGAAGCCCCAATTAGTGAATATTTAGAAAAATATGGTGGGGAATCAGATGGTGTGGTCAGTACAAAATATAGGGGACTTAGAAATCTCCCAAATTATGACACACTGGGCTCAATTGAATGAGGACAAGACAAAGAAATTGTCTGAAAGGTATACTACTTTGCTGGAAGAAACAAGTGCACTATCTAAAGACAAAGACATGTGCCACATAGAACTATACCAAAGGGATCAGCTGATAAAGACATTGACAGATGAATTGGAGGCAAAGCCTAAGGTAGTGTATGTGCCCGCAGAACCACCACCAATGTAGATTGAAGATAAGCCTAAGTCAGAAGAGGCTGTGGAACAAAAGGTGGATGAAGAAAAAGGAAATGAAATAGCTTTAAAGGTGCTAAAAGGCATATTACAACATAGGATTGAGATTTTAAAAGACAAAGCTGATGTTGTAATCAATACATATAATAAGCTGCCAGTATTGCATACTGAGGTAATGGGCTACCTTGCTATTCTAAACCCTTACTTCACTAAGTGGTCTGGTAGGGAGATTTTTTTTGAGAAATTGTCATGTCTACAAGCCATAAGAGCAAATTTTCCTCCAATAGTTACAGAGGTCGAGGATGAGATCAAAAGAGTTAACATTGCTCTCTCATTCTTCAAAGAAAAATTGAACCAGATAGAGGCTAAATTGAGTCTCTTTTCAAGTGATTTCAATAAGTTTGTTCCCTCCTTAAAGGGAGAGGATGACCAAGTAAAGGCTATTGATGCCTAGAAAAGTGAGTTTGATAGCAAGATGCCTAGTGAAGAGGCTTTTCTTTTAGGAATAGAGGTTGATGTAGACGGATTCAATAAATTATTGGATGAGGCCTTCAAAGCAGAAACCGATATCAATAAGTTCCTACTTGATGTCAAGAACATCACTGATGTGAGATGGGACAGGCAAAAGGTGCAGGTATAGAGTACTCAGGACTTCAATTGGCCATCAAACGATGAAGTAAAGGCTTGGGAAGTCATGACAAAACCTAAGAAAAAGAAGCCTGTAGTAGAGGAAGAAATTTTGGATGATGAGTAAGGTGAACACTTGGCGTTGCACTATTCAGAGACAAGAAGGACAGTTATTACAAAAGGAGATTGTAGGTGAGTAGGTGCGCACAATTATCCAGAATTAGCATAAATACTACTAGCTACCATCTACAAATCTGATTGCAGTCGCCAGATCAGGAGAAGAACAAGAAATATCTGTTTATACCTTTTTGACTCAGTCCTTTCACCGCTTCTTCTCTCTCTTTCTTTTATCTTTCTTGTAACTTTAGTGTTAGGTTTTCAAGTGACCATCTGAAGCTTGTTGCATCCTTAAGGGATTCCAAGATGGTCTAAAACATATATATAGCATAAGAGTTGTAATAGTTAAGGGTCTTTGATGCTGAAACATTTTGGAAAGGAGATAATATATCACAGAATTCAGATCTTCTGGGTTGCTGTCTATTTTTTGATGTTGTATAATCTTTTATGTATGGAAAGCAGGATCATATAAATAATATACGATGCAATTTTACTCTCCTCTATTGCTGTCTCTTTTTTCTGTGTGTATGCTCTTTAATGTTAAGTTTACAAGGTATTCTGAAACATGCTGGTTATAAGGTAACTATTTGATTACTTACAAGTTTCTTTTAAGGAAAGAACTAAGTTTTGTAAGTAATTTCAGGGAGCATACTACTTTTTTTAAGGATTTGATACAATAGATTTGAGGTGACAGGGTAACTTGTAAGGCAACTTACCTGAATTGTATGTGAACTGTAAGGCAGTTTACTATGTTTTGTTTCTATGATATCTTAGCTTATTTTGACTCTATAGCCCAAAAGATAGGCACTGGTTCAAAAAGCAGTCTGATAATCTATCTTTGTCTAAGTTATTCCAATATATCAAAACCAAATTCAATCAAAATACTTTGTTACTAAGAATGAACTAAACTTGTTAAGGATCTCTGTCAGCAGGACACTGTCCATTTTAGTGATTCCTTGGAGAGTGAATCAACTAGGTTATCCCTCCTATAAGAAAAGGAAGAAGTATGAGAATCCTTGTATCACTGATTGTTGTTATGCTTACAACCATGGTTTGTATGGTTATATCTTGCATCTAGTTATGCTTGGTCATTTGCAAGGTGATTTATAAGTTGGTTTAACAAAAGATACATAGCAAATCAGTGTCCACATCAACAAATACTGTGTAAACAACAATCTTAAGAGGTAAAACCTGCCTGAGTATATGTGGAGCTCAAAAACAAAGAATGACCTTATCCAGTCCTTAGAAATTAGGCTTTTCTTGTCTCTAAATCAGTATTAGAAGGCATAGTGTTCAAGTAGTTATTTCAAGCATTGTGATTCATACAAGAAAAATCCCTAACAAATTGGCGACTCCACTGGGGATCGAGAGATTGTAAAATCTGGTTGAAGTATTCAGAAATCTCTGTTGTGTTAAGATCTAAAGTATTACAAAATCCCAGTTGTTGTTGACATAATAACCCTTGATAGTTATTCATTCATCCCAATTTATTGGGTGGCGACTCTAAAAGGAAAATCTCTGAGATTAGTGCAAAATTAAGAAATGTCTTACAGAATGAATACTAGGTCAAAAAAAAGAACTGACCCAGAAAGGGTATTGAATGAAGGAATCCCATCATCCTCAAGAGTTGGAGCCTCTTGGAGAAAAAAGAAAAATCAATTTGATATGGATGAAACTCCTTTAAAAAGTGAAGAAACAAATATCATAAATGATAGGAATACTATTCAGCACTCTCATGATGGAAACACTTCAGACTATGAGGAGGCTGCTGAAAGAGTATTGGATACTCCCATAGTTACTTCTACTTCAAATGAAAGAGAAGATATTACTACACCCAGTTCAAATTCAGAAGATGACCCTTTTGATATGCTGGAAAATGAAGAGAAGTTTATTTTAAAGCAGCTTGCCCTAGTTCAGCAAATGAAAAAGGAAAGAGAAATAAGAAAGAAAAGAAGTGATCACAAAGACCTTGATAACAATAGGAAAAAACTTCCTAAACTCCAAACTATTAAAGAAAAAGAAAAGTCTCAGAAAAGTAAAGAAGTACCATTCACTCATAAAGATTCTATTTTGCAAATAAATAAGGGTAAACAAAAGATGGGCGAACATAAAGATCAAGAGCCTAAATTTCAAAAGCCTATAGTTGAACAAATGTCCAAATTAGAAATTGATTTGGAGAAATTGAGAATTGAAAAAGAAACTATGGAAAAAATGTTGGAAAAAGCCCAAATGGAAGCTGCTACAATTGAAATGAAAAAGAAGATAGACTTCTTACAATCTTCAAAGTATTCTTTTTCTGGACCAGAGAATAATACATCTTCTACAGGAAAAGCTACTGTGGCTAAGGAAGATGATAGTCTTCAAAGGAAACCACTGCATAATGAGAGGTACAAACAGTTTGATTTTGTTGGTATCCCTGGATACCCTAATGCCTTTCCTAAAGATGTGGGTGACATAGGAGAAAATCTCTCAAAGTTTGCTGGTAATAATGTGATTTCCTATGAAGCACACTTAAGAAAATACATTGACTTAGTTGATGACTTGAATATCACCCATGAAGATGTACTAATGAAACTTTTTGTTCAGTCCCTTGTTGAAGATGCAAGAGAATGGTTTAGAAGCCTTGCTAATGGCTCTATTGTTTCTATGGATGAGTTGATTGAGTTGTTCAAAGATCAGTATGGAGATAAGACAAATAAGGGCTTTTTATTGAATGAGTTCAAYAATATCAAGAAAAATTAYAATGAAGAGGTTACAKAATTTAACACAAGRTTTCAAAGRGCTATGCATAAACTSTTTCARAAGATAAAGYTAGATGAAGAAGTTTGTCTGGCAACTTATTTRAATGCTTWTGATTCYAAAATGGGATATGCTCTGAGAGATAAAAACCCTAGGAYRCTYACTGAYGCTTAYAAGATAGCAGTCAATATTGAAATGAACAGAAGAGTGTCWGGTAAGYTRAATAGGAGAGATGATCCCARGTTTAGTAAGAGMAATCTKAAAGAACCAKAGTACAARGAATATAGAGCTCCTYAAAAYAATAAACCTCTTTACAAYAATAATTACAATCCTCAGAATAGRATGCAAAAKCACCCATATGGAACTCAGTTCAAGGATGGAAAGCCTGTTGKTRCACCTAAGAAAGAAAGAACAGATAATAAGACTCCAGACCCTCTTCATAGAAATTCAGTCCATTTCTGCAATGAGGAGACTTGGTGTGAAGCTTGTGATGCCCCTCATAATCCTGATTTTTGTGTCATTTCCCTAGATTTAAAAGCAAATGCGGAACAAGAAAATGATGAAGGGGAACAGTGTGATCATAGTATGACTAACACTTATTCATGCCATGATACTGATTCAAACAGTGAGGAGGAAAATCATGATTCTTATGTATCACAGAGAAGGGTTGAGAATCACCATCAACAGGTCTTATCTGACAGTGAAGTGGATGAAAATCAAGATGATATTAGATGCTATGCTCAAGATAGCCAAGAAATTCCACTCATAAGAAAAGCTTCAGATGAAGAGAAGGCTAGAATCACTGCCGAGTTAGTGAATAAAGCTAGAAGCAATTACCATTTAAGAAACAGGGTGGTAGGTGGAACTAATAGCCAGCCCTCAGGTGTTTTCATAAAGGATAATAAACTAGCCCCTCAGTATGTTCAGAAGAAGGAAGAACCTAGAGAAAATAAACATAAGGTCTGTTGGTTGTTTTTCCTATTTTTGATGGTTCTCCTCGTTCCTTGTCTTGCCTTCTGTCAAATTTTAGGTTTTCATGCCTAAGCCTTGCCAAAATTGCAAAAACCCTGAAAAAACCCTAAGTATCCAAGTGATCAAACGATGAACTTTAAACCCTAGGTCATGTCTTATGTTTCACTGTTGCTTTTTCAAAGCACTTAAGACATGTGTTTTAAAGTTGAGTCGCCTCGTCGCGTTACCCCGGCCGAATATTCCAAGGCTCTTCCTGACTTTGCTTTTCCTTTGCGTCACGTGGTCTCGATATAAATCAGAATATTCTTTCAGTGTTCCGAGACTCAACGATTTCCTTCTAGTTGGGTAGTCGCAAGAATGTCATGTTATAAGCTTTGTAAAAGATGGGACCCACTGTTCAGTCGGGTGATCGCGGAAGAAATCAACAGTTAAGAAAAAATTCCTCAGACTTCGCGATTACTTCATGTCACGTTGTCGCTAGATCAGGCCAAAGTTCATGGTTAAGTGTTCCTTCAGTCGCGTGGTCTCAGAATAGAATGGTGGTTAAGAGTTAGCAGCTCAGACTACGCAACTAACCATTTAAGGTTTGCGGCATTGCTCAGTCGAGATGTCACCAGAATAGAATAATGTTTCAGTTTCCCGTTATGCATCAAGTATACCAGTAAGCTGGTGACATCTATCATAATGTAAGTGGGTTGTTGGGAGGTCGCCAGAAAGAAGAAAAGGATTAAGCGACTTAGAGATTAAGGTGCTTTTCCCTTTGTCGCAAGGTCTCAGAATGATTTAAGGGCATGAAGAAATATTAAGCGATTAAGCGACAGCCGTCAGATAAAAGAAACAGAAGATCCAATGGTGTTCGCGAAGTCTGAAAAGGAAAGTGCCCTAGGGAAAAGGTCCTCCCGACTTAGCGATTAAGGTATGTCGCGCAGTCGCTGTGAGTAGAGAAAAGATGCTTGTAATAGGTTAAGATAAAGTTGAAAGTATCTCCCGACTAGGTGACTAAAGGTTGTCACATGGTCTTGAAAAAGAGTATAAGCATTCAGCGACACGGCGATAACTGTGAAGGTTAATGATAACGGCTAGTCGCCAAGTCTCGGAGGGGAAGATGAGTTGAGGATAATTGCTCACGACTTTGGTTTCTTTCAGTCGCGTGATCGCCAGATGGTCACTAGGGTCAGCCAGAGTTAAGAAAATACATTATCACCAAGTCTCGAGATGGAACTATGGTTAAGAAAAAAAACCCGCGATAGAGAGACTTAATGCAGTCGCGTGGTCGCCTGATCACAAGATCTAAAAAATGGTGGTAGTTTCTTGATGTGACAGAGCAAATCTCTCGGCAGCCAATCATAGGCTCAAATTTTGATTACTATGCATAAAAGGTAGCTGAGATGTATGATAGACAATGAATCAAATGGTGACATGTCAGCTCTCTTAAACGTTCTATGATTGCTCTGAGGATTCATATTTGAAAATTTGATTTCCTGTCAACTTCGTGCAACTACGGCTAGGTTTTTCAAAGTTCACAGCATGCCAAATTAATGCCAGAATTGATGTTTCTGAATTATGAGCTATGTACTCTGGATGACGGCTATAAGGAGTTGATAGTGCACTCATTCCCATTCACCGTGCTTTCAAGTTTTCAGAGCTAGGTTGCTTGTTTTCAAGAGAAGAGTGGTATTTTGAGCAGTTGTAGTGTATCCAGAAGTGATCAGAAGTTCTAAATTGTAGAGGTTGTGCTCAGAATAGTTGGCTGATATTGGAGATTAGATTTGTTTCAATATCGGTTAGAGGAAAGAAATTCAAGGTGTTGCAGAGATGAGCAGAGTCACCACTTTGTTAGGGATTTTTCTTGTATGAACCACAATGCTTGAAATGTCTATGTGAACACTGTACCTTCTAATACTGATTCAGAGACAAGAAAAACCTAATTGCTAAGGACTGGATAAGGTCCTTCTTCATTTTTGAGCTCCACAAATACTCAGGCAGGTTTTACCTCTTAAGATTACTGTTTACACAGTA
>MU224966.1:1594421-1626729 GCA_018584345.1 Thuja plicata
ATGAAGAAGGACCTTATCCAGTCCTTAGCAATTAGGCTTTTCTTGTCTCTGAATCAGTATTAGAAGGCATAGTGTTCAAGTAGTTATTTCAAGCACTGTGATTCATACAAGAAAAATCCCTAACACAAGGGAAATGAACCTGAAGTGATGATATCTGAGATTCCTTAGATCTTTCTAAATACAACTACTTCTCAAAAATTTGTTGATCCATTTTTTCTAACATTGGTGATTAATGGTAAGAAGCTAAAAAAATGTATGATAGATTTAGGAGCTTCAAATACTGTTATGCCAATAGAATCATGAAATCCATGGGATTACAAGTTGATACACCTCATGGGAGGTGTCAAGCAATGGATTCCAGAGAAGTCCCAGTTATTGGTACCATTGAAGCTATGCCTTATATGCTAGTTGTATGCCCTAACACCTCATATGATTGAGTGGCATGAAGACACTGACATTAATTACTGTGTTGACATTGACATGGAAAATTTCAGAATCAAAAGGAGTGATCACCAGTGTGAAAATTTTGATCCTTTGGTGAAGGAGTTATCTGTACAAAGTGATGATTTGTGGCAGATGTACTTTGATGGAGCCTATTCTAAAGAAGGATTAGGAGATGGAGTCCTATTTATTTCCCCATCAGGTACCACTTTCAAATATTATTTTCTGCTATCATTTCAATGTACAAATAATACATCAGAGTATGAAGCTTTGTTTCTAGGGCTAGAAATTGCTACTAAACATGGTATAAAATGTCTAAAAGTCTATGGTGACTTAGAGTTAGTAGTAGCCGAGGTGAGATCCAAATATGATGTAAATAATAATAGATTAAAAATGTATAGACATGCTATTTGGGATCAAATAGAATTCTTTGATGCCTTTAATATAAACTGGATAGAAAGCTCTAGAAACATAATGGAAGATTTCTTTGAAAATTTTGCCTTGAAAACTGATGACATGACCATTAAAGGGGTATCAATTCTTGAAGTAAAAAGAAGACCAGTTGTCCCAGAAAACATTTACAATTGGAAAGTGTTTGAGGATGACCAAGATATCCTTAGATTTCTTCAATGCCAAGACCAATATGAGGACCGACGTATAGATTGCAATAATGTTCTTGACATTATTGATGGTAAGGATTATATATTGGGGGATGAGGTTGTCCAACTTAGTTCTAACTAGATTCCTGAGGGATTGGTAGAACTAGAGGCATTGTTTACTAATCAAAGTGAATAAACATTAGGAATAAGCAATACCAAGATTGAGGATTTAGAAGAAATAAATTTGGGTTCACAGACTACTCCTGAAATAGTTTACATTGGAAAAGGATTAGACTCATGTTAGAACCAACGTGATAAAACTACTAAGAAAACATAAGCATGTTTTTTCTTGGTCATATGAAGATCTTAAGGCTTATAGAGAGGATCTTTTCCAACATGAAATCCCACTAAAAACCGACATGAAACCGTTAAGATAGAAGTAGAGACCTATTAATAATTTGTTGGCTCCTAAGATGCAACATGAGTTGATGAAGTTAAAAGATGCTGGAATCATTCAGCCCATCATACACTCAACTTGGGTCTCAAACCTAGTACTAGTAAGAAAGAAGAATGGTGATATAATAATGTGTGTGGATTTTATAAACTTGAATATTTCTTCTTTGAAAGATAACTATTCTCTACCAAATATGGAATCAATGTTGCATAAGGTAACTAGTTGTGAATTGCTATCAATGATGGATGGATTCTCAGGCTACAACTAGGTGCTTGTGAAAGAATCATAGAAATTCAAGAATGATTTTACTGCTCCATGGGGAACCTATGTCTATGTTAGAATGCCATTTGGATTAATAAATGCATGAGCAAATTTCCAAAGATCCATGGATGTGGCATTTAAAGAATTTATTGATTTATTTATGGTTATTTATCAAGATGAATTGACTGCATATTATAAAAAGGTAGGAGATCACTGTGAACACCTAGAGAAAATTTTTAATAAAGCTTTAGAGTATGGTGTTTCACTAAACCCTAGAAAATATCATTTTGCAGTCACTGAGGGAAAGTTACTAGGACATATAGTGTCCAAGGATTGAGTCAGGATAGACCCCGAGAGAATAGAGGCTATCCAAAATGTCACTACTACAAAAAATATAAAAGGAGTAAAATATTTCTTAGGAAAGATAAACTTTGTCAGAAGATTCATAGCTAACTTTGTAGAGGTTGTCAAACTAATCATCAAGTTTCTAAATAAATATGCAAAATTTTGCTGGAATGAGGAAGCTCAAATTGCATTTGAAAGTATAAAGAAGGCCGTACAGGATGCACCTATTTTAAAATCACCAGACTACAATAAGCCATTCTATTTATTTTCTTTTGAATATTTTCACACTATTGTTGCTATCCTGTTACAAAAGGATTATGAAGGATTTGAACATCCAATTGCCTTTTTTAGCAAATCCCCTTAGGCTACAGAACTGAATTATGAAATGATGGAAAAGAAAGCATATGCCCTAGTAAAGACTGTGAAATCTTTTAGACCATACCTAGTTTGTGCTAAGGTGTTGGCATATGTACCTCATGCAGTAGCAAAGGACATTCTTACCCAATCAGAAGTAACTGGTAAAAGATATAAATGGATCAACCAAATTCAAGAGTTCAACCTAGAGATCCACATTACAAAATTGGTGAGAGATCAAGGTTTGGAAAAGCTCATGACAGAGGAGAACTTGGATTTAGTACAAGTAAATGATACAGAAATACGTGATCAGACAATTACTAGTATAGAGAAGCAACCATTATATATTGATATTGTATTTTTCTTAAAAAATGCAAAGTGTCCTAATGCTATGACAGATAATCAAAAGAGAAGTCTCAGATTATAGGCTCAAAGATACACCTTAGTACAAGGAGATTTATACTAGAAAGATAGGAATGGTGTATTACTGCTATGTCTAGATCAAGGTCAGTCTGAGAAAATATTAAATGAAATGCATGCTGGGGTCTGTGGAGGCCACTTTTCTGCCAAAACTACTACCCATAAGATCTTAAGGGCTGGTTATTTTTGGCCCAATTTATTTAAAGATACCCATGCATATGTTAGAAGATGTGAGCCATGTCAGAGGTTCACAAATAAGTTAAATTTTTTAGGAGCTCTGTTACTGAATCCTATAAGTGCAGAAGCCCCTTTTTCTATGTGGGGAATTAATTTTATAGGATAATTATCAGAAAAATCTAGTGGTAGACACAGTTGGATATTAGTAGCCACATATTACTTTAAAAAATCGATTGAAGCTATCCCCATGAAAAATGCAACAAGTAAAGTTGTTGTTGAATTCCTAATGGAAAATATATTGACCAGATTTAGTGTTCCTATGAAATTAGTAATGGACAATGCCATGTGTTTTAGGTCAGATGAGATGAAATATTTCTATGAGAAGTATGGGATCATGATGTCATATTCTTTACCATACCATCCTCAAGCAAATGGACAAGATAAATCTAGTAACAAAAGTATATTAAAGATTTTGAAGAAGACTCTAGAGAAAAATAAGAGAACATGACATACAAAATTGAAACTAGCATTATGGGCTGATAGGATAACAATTAAGAAGGAAATAGGCAAATCACCATTTGAGATGGTATGGTATGAAATCAAGGATTCGTGTTAATAACTTGTTACTAGTATATCAGTTTTTACAAGAAGAACAATTAGAGCCTTCTGACAGTATGAAAAATAGAGTGATGCAGTTGACAGAGTTGGATGAAATTAGAAAAGATAGCCAAGGGAAGAACATAAAGTTACAGAAAAAGATGAAATATCTATTTGAAAAAAGGGCTAGTCATAGAAAATTCCAACCAGATGATCTAGTTTTGCAATGGAATGTAAGAGCAGAAGATAAAGGAAAGCACAAGAAATTTGAGTCATTATGGCTTGGGCCTTTTTTCATTTCTCAGAGCTTTGGTAAAGATTCATATATCCTAAAGAATATAAATGGAGAAGAATATGAGTTGCCTATGCATGGGCAATTCCTGAAGCCTTTTTTCAATTGAAAATTCAATTTTCATGCACAAATAAGTATGTGTCATATGTATATGTGTAGGTTTCCCTTTCAGTTGTGTGTTTCCCTTTAGCTTTAGTTTAGTCAGTGTCAAATAAGAGGTCTGCAAAAAGAGATTCTATGATTCTTGTCATAAACTTATGTTTAGCCATCCTCAGAGAGAGCCACTATTGGTTGTATTTCCTATTTTTTAGTTTGCTCTGTAAAATTTTGAAGATGCCTATCATTCCTATGCCCAGAAGGTCAACAATCATGTTCAAAATTGCTTATATACATTTGCAGGAGTTTTTTGTACTCAAAACCTAGTTGAAAATGCCAGAAACCCTAAACCCTAAAGTGATTTCTATTAAAAAATGTAAGAAAGCCCAAAAATTCTCAAAGCGGGTTCTATTTTTGTGTTACCTTTTTCATAACTTATGTCTGAGTAATTTTCATGTGCTTATATCTTAGTCACTTAGTCTAATAAGAAAGAATGAATATTCCTTATGATCTAGAGACTTGGCGAAAAGCTTTGGTAGCATAGTCTCCTATTGAAAAGAATATGCTTCAGTTTATCATGAGACTTGGCGTAGACCGTTGATCTCAGTATAAATCTGATGGTGGTCGCATTGTCTCTTGATGAAATCAGAGTTAGTAATTTTATGTGGCGACTTTGAGTTTACTCAATTGCATTATCTCCAGATATGACTCAAGGTTATAAGTTGAGTTGAAAGGTTAAGGCTTTACCATTGTCGCTAAGTCTTGAAATAAGACATGAGTTTAGTAAAGGATCATGAGATTCAATGACAACCATTAATCAAATATTTAATCTAATGACAGTCGGGAAGTCTCCTGATTATAGATGCAGTTTAGAAATTATCATGCGACATGGAGATTCAACAGTCACCAAATCTCTAGATAAACCTAGATTAGATGTCAGTTTGAATAACATTATTGTCACCAAATCTTAGGATGAAAGATGAGTTAAGTCAAAGATCATGAGATTCAGTGACAACCATTGGATGTAAACCAGATCAGATGGTAGTCGCATGATCGATTGATAAAATTGATAAGTTAAAAGGTATTTGGCGATCAAGAGACAAGAGGAAAAGGTAAGACACATGTCTATTTGTCATGAAGTCTCATGAAAACTTAGGTTTTGCAGTGAAGATCAAGAGACTTAGCGACAATGGTCGGATGCAGAGGAAAGAGAGATTAACGATAGTCACATTGTCTCCAAATGAAGATTATAAAGATGAAATAATCAAGTGATTAAGAGACTAAAATGCTTAGTCACGAGGTCTCTAGATAAAACATGAGTTATGGATTTGGTCCAGCGACATAGAGATTCAACAGTCGCCAAATCTCCAGATGTGACATGAGGTTGAAGAACATTTAAGAAAAGGCTTAGTCATGATGTCTCCATAAAAGGAAGGGTTAAATTAAAGGATTTGGTGACTTGGAGATAACCATTGATTTAAGGTCTGATCTATTCACAGTCGCTAAGTATCAGTAAGAAATTATAGTTAGCACAAGTATCAAGTGACAAGGAGATCACTCAGTCGCTAGGTTGCTAGAAGTAAACTAGAGTTAAATAAAGACTTTTCTGCAGTTCCATCATGGATAGTTGCTGACCAATTAAATTACAAAGATTTTGACAGATGGAAAAGTAGCCATAATATGATTTAATGCAGCTAATCAAATCAGATCTCAATCTCTTTTCAAAATTTATAAGGTTTTATATGCAAAAGCACTCATCAGAAATTGATTACCTATCATTTTAAATTCCACGTCTAGAACTAGAAATTGCTGTCATAGTGCATGAAACTAATGACAGAAATAACTCAATTGTAAGTTTACCAGTTTGAAGGGACATCTGCATTAAATTATAAATTATAAGTAACCATGTCCATTATCATTTTATTCTTACCAGCTTCCAAATTCTCAGAGCAAAGAGTTTTTAGAGAGATTTTAGTGTTTTTTGAGAAAAGTTGATTTTGCAGCAACAAGTGTTTCAAAAAGGTGATTTCTTGATTCAAAATTCAACAGAGATTGTAATTTGTAGTGTTCGCAAGTGTTTTTAGAGTTCAGAATTATAGAGGAATTCACAATTGGTAGTGAGGGTTTTCGAGAAGATTTATTTCAATATCAGTGAAAAAGGGTATTGAGAACAAAATAGAGGGGGAAAATGAGCCAAGCACAAAGTATGGCATCTAGTAGTGGAAGAAGTGATGATGTTGATGATGAATCAAAAGGAAAGAGAAATTATTCAGATAAATTTCTCACATTGTTGCCAGGGTCAAGCCAAAACAGAAAGGTAAGTTTCGATACCTTAATTGATGATTTATCTTACATTAGGGATGTAAAAACCCCAGGTTCCTCAGGATATTCATTGTTTCATTATTTATTAAACAATAGTTATGGGCCCATGCCAATTTCAAAGCCTTGGACATGTGGATTAGCCAGGTTGATTATTCCTGGCATCTTTGTAGATGTTGACTTCATCTTAGAATTGGCCAGTAGGTATGATACCCTAACCAAAACAATTAAGAAGGATGATGGAAAACCCCTGCTTACTTTGGACCAAAATTCCTTCATGAAGGCCTTCAATATCTACTACCCTATGACAACTGAAATAAATTTGAAAAGCCTAGCGAATATGTATACTAGAGAGTCTGGAATTGCTACCAAGTTGATCAAGGAACATCATGTTCCTAAGAAAATGAAAACCTACATAGAACCCTTGCCAGGAGCAGCCCCATATTTTTATAAGGACCTAAATTTCTACATCAAGTATATAGAATATGAACTATGTAGAGTATTGGGGAAGGATGCGCGAGTAGAGAGGATTACCTCTGATATCTTGACGATGGTCCTAGACATGCAAAGCCTCCATAACACTTCTAGCTATGAATACATCCAATATATCATAGACCAGATGCACCAGTGGTTTATAGACATATAGATCAAGAAGGATCATCCAAAATTTATGCATTACTCAATTCTTATGCATTTGATCATGTACGACAATTTCCCAATCATAAACTATCAGTTTTTATAGCCACAAAGGTTTCATCATGGTCAGGCCAATCCTATTAAATTCTGGCTTAGAGTGTGGAACTATACCTCCAAAGAATAGGAGTTTTGTGGTTTTGTAAATTGGATAATCTATCCAATTCTTAAGTGCCTAGGTGTTGATAAGACTAGATTTCCTATCAAGGTAATACAATTGCTGAGGCCATGCCAATATCTTGAAAAATAGCCAGGAGACCATAATTAGGGAGAATTATATTATGAGAAGAAATTCACAATGATAAGGGTGTATAGATGTACCCATCCTCCCCATATATTGCCATTTCATGTACCACCAAGGATAGCTGTAATGGAGTTCATAAGGCAGCTCATTTTGATAGACAAGGAGAATCTGGAACCACATAGGAAGGGTACATTTACCCCAAGGCATTTCAAAATATACAATTTTACTATTGGAAAGAGGGCCCTAGACCCTATGAATAATTGGATGAACCATTACAAGATGAATGTTTCCCTATCTAGATATGTTAACACAAAGGGTTTTATCCTCAGTGCTAAGAAATTGCTAACACCAACTATTCCTTACACCAAGGATCATGAAGAATGCATGGAGGAGGATTTAATTAGAAATATTCTTGAGGATGAGGAGGTGGACAAGAGAGAAATTAGGTTCATTGAACTTATGGACCTAGAGAGGCAGGTAAAAAGAAAGGGATTGAAATTTGGAGGATTTTACCCTGATATGCCTTATTTGAAAAGGCTAGATGCTATGATTGAATCTCATAATCTCCTATGAAATCAATTAGAGGATGCATTAGTGGTTCTAGTGAAAGGCCAAAAGGGGCACTCATCATCAGAATGTGATGATGATAGTGATGAATACTACGAACCTGGTCCCCCTCCAGACAATCAAGCAGTTGTAGAAGAGCAGGCAACTGAGGGAGAGGATATCATTGATCTAACAGAGGTCTCAAAGAAGGAAGTAACAAATGATCCCCCACCCAAAAGACAAAAAAAATAAATAGGGGAGCCTTCTAGGAAGAAGAAGATAGATAGAATTGGAGCTTTGATAACTGGAAATAGGCCCTATGACCACCTGTTGAGAAAATAGATCAGGGTAAGGAAGAAATTGCAAAAAGATATAGAAGAGGAAGAGGAGTTACCTCTTAGGTCCTATATAGATGAGAGGTTGATACATCAAGAGGAATTCCTCAAGGATGACAACCTTATTAAGACAAATAAATTAAAATATTTCCTCATTTGGAACAAGAAAAAAAAAGTTGGAAAATAGTTGCAATTGGCACATGGTGATCTAGTCACCCAAGAGGCTCTATAAACATTACAAGATTATGATCCTAAATCTGAGGAAATCACACCACAAGAAGCAAGAGAACTGGTCAAGGCCAGTGGGGTATTATTAGTAGAAGGTTGGTACTTGTCCTCAACATTTATAATAGATCAAATAGAAAAACAACCTGATGTAAAATTGTCATCAGAGACTCAGGTTGGGGATATAATCAGAGGGTTTGGATATAACCCTAAGTCCCAGGCACTTGCAATGTGGAGCTTAGCTCCTAAAGATAAAAAGACATCCCTTCTAAATATTCAGGAAAACATGGAAGGTAATAAGATCATATGGACACTCCAGAATATAGGGGATTTCAAAATATCCCAAGTACTGACTGACTTTTCTCAGCTCAATGAGGCAAAGGCAGCCCAAATGTCAAAAAAGTTACAGAGAATCTCTAGTGATACTAGTGCTATTGTTAAGGACATGAAGTTAGCATTTGTAAAGATCAAAGAACAAGAGAAGATCATAGCTTAGCTTACTAAAAAATTACTAGAGGTAACAGAGCCTACCCCTGTTGAACCCAAAGAGGTAATGGATATTGAGATCTAAACAGAAGATACAGGGGAGATACCTACTGAAATAGAGCTAGAAGTCACAGAACACAATAGTGTTATTTTAAGAGCTTTGACTTCAATTTTGAAACATAGAATAGACACAATCAAAGACAAAATTGATGTGGTGTACAGAGCCTATGGCAGGTTTCCAGGGCTACAAGCAGAAGTGAATAGTTTTATATTGATTTTGAACCCATACTATTCAAATTGTTCTGGAAGGAAAACTCTTTTTGAGAGGTTGGAATCTGTGCAACCATTAAGATCAGATTTTCCAAAGATAGTAACTATGGTTGGCATGGAGATAGAATAGATTTGAGCTACTTTATCCCTTTTTAAAGGAAAAGCAAATTAGATTGAGACAAGGCTGAAAATGTTCGGAGTAGATTATAATAGGTTTCTACCTCTTATCAGGATTGAGGACAATCAAATCAAGCCATTAGGGCTATGATGATTAGAGTTTGATAATGTGCTTCCCAATAAGGACATTTATATATCTAATCAAGGAGAACTAGATATAGAGAGATACAATAGGATTCTAGATGAAGCAAAAAAAGTAGAGTCTGATTGCAATAAATTCATCATAGATGTTAAAAGCATAAAATATGCTACGTGGGAAAGGCAGAATGCTCAGCTTGAGAGTATTTAGAATTTTGAGTGGCCTAAAGAGGAGGATGTGATAGCATGGGACATCATGAAAAAGCCCAAGAAAAAGAATCCTATCACAGTTGATTTGGATGTCATGGATGAAGAGTAAAGGGGACACATGGCACTTGTTCTATGAGCACAGGAAGGTTAGAAATCTTGAAGAGATTAGTGTAAGTTAGCCTGAATTGGCGGTCACTAAATCTTATTTTAACTATTAGATGCTATCCTGAACATATGCAAACAAAGGTGCCGACATCCACAAGAAGACAAAGAAATATCATATCTTATTCTTCAGTTTTGTCCTCCCACCGCTTGGTGTTTTCTTGTCTTTTGTCTCTTTCTATATTTTTAGGGTTAGGTATTCTAAATCATCTGAAGCTTGTAGCATCCTTATCTTAAGGATTCCAAGATGGTTTAGGCCTATAAATATTTTTATCCTATCATTTTGTAAAAGGTTGGAAGATTGGAAGAGAGCTAAAAACATAATTGTAAGCTGTAATTGAAAATCAATGAAATATATTACAAGACAGACTACTAAAATTTGTCTGAGCCTTTGTATTATTTGTCTATCTATATGTATTTGAAGCTTTAAGACATTAATAAAAATATTTTCAATCTCTATTCTGCATCTTTGATTGTCTCTTTTCATTACTGTTATTGCTCTTATATGTTTATTTGTAAGGCATTTAGGCATACTGATCACAAGGTGGTTGTGCAGTCATTTGTAAGCTCCTTTAGGGAAGGATTAATCATTTCAAGTGACCCTAGAGAGATTAAAAATAGTTTAAGGATTTGATGATATAGTTATAGAGAGAGGGTAATTTTTAAGGCATTTTATTTTTGTTTTCATATATTTTGTTAATCACCTTACTGTGGAGTTATACAAGATATTGACTCATAGCCCAAGGTTAAGGCACTGGTTTTATAGTTGGCTACGTGATTGATCATTATCCAAGCAATATTTTAAATATTTATATTGTTCACACTTCAATATATACATTCCATTCAAGTAATTTAGTTTCAGAGGAATACAATCCATTTTACTGATTCCTTTAAGAGAGAATCAAATTAGGTTATCCTTGCTAGGGTTCATAAGAACTAAAAAACAAGAAGGATGAGAATCCTTATTACCTTAATAATTGTTGTTGTCAAGACACTAGTATGGGTCATTAAGCTTTGTATTAGGATATTTATGGTATTTTGCATAGTCATTTACTTGTTGACCCACTAAAAGACATTTCTACATTCTATTAGGAAGATAATCTACTTAAAATATACTGCAAATCAGTAATCATACATAGGTAATACCTGCCTGAGCCAGTGGATATCAAAAAAAAGGAGGTGATAATAGGTATCCCTAGATATTATCTAATACCCTCATCAATTAGCCTTTCTTTTGTATGAAATAAGAGTTTGTATTTCAAGTACATTAGTATACTGTCACATCAAGGTTGTGCTACAAGAAAAAGAACTAACAAGATTGATGACTTGTATCTGATTGAATGTTTGAAGATGTTAAGTTGATCACCGAAATGTAGAAGGATAATGCAAGACATTAAATCAGTTAATGGATTGTATTGTCATTGATTTCAACTTGATATAATCTAATCAGTTATAATCAAAGTGTCAAAGACTTCAGAGAATCAAAGAGAAAAATATTATGCTTTTAGTAATGCATAAAAGACAATCATTCACAATATGACTTCAAACACCGATGGTCAGTGAACATCGATGGATAGAGATCACCAAAAGTCAAATCATAGTGATGCCCAAGAAAGAACAACAACAAGCATTACTGACAAGAAGAATCACAAGCATAACCGATAGCCATAAACATAGTATAAACCAATGGATAAGCCTGAGGAGAACTGGAGTGTTGACCGAAGCTATCAAAAAGTTAAACACCAAAATTAACTTGAGTTTAGAAACAAAAAATATCTAGCTGGAAGAGATAAATATAGACTTAACTAGTAGTTATATTTTTTCTCATCGAAAAGATAAAGCCAACAATAAGTAATGGATTTAAAGTTGTTTTGTCTAGTTGGCAAGAAGATCTCAGTGAGATAAAATAGGAGTTTTGCTTTAAATATAATTGGCAAAAATTATGGATCAAACCAAGATCAAGAAGATCAAGAACCTAACAATGGTGATATCATGTCTATAAAGAGACAACTCAATTCATTATGAATTGTGGTGGGTGAATGAATGAAAAGAGGATGCTGAAGAGAAACTGATGAAGAGCAAATTCATACAGTCCTAATCAATCAAGATGAGGAAAGAGCTAAAGTTTTATGTGGACACTGAGAAATAGAGCACAACATCATCGAGCAGAATCAAAGTTGAGAAAAGGTATAAATCAAGATATATTGATCATAATAGTTTTATCAGATTATAATAGATCTGAAAATCTGTAAGTATAAGTTGTATATGTGAAAAGATCATATTGTTTCAGTTTAACCATTGATTCATAAAGTCTCTTAATCAAGCGGGATTTAAAGATCCATTCTATATTGAGATACATCCCAAGGAGTATCAAAAAGTTTGATCATGAAGATAGCATGAGATGCCAGATACCTATTGACAGGCCAAGTGAGTGTTTGATCAAGGAAGGTAGCATAGACATGCCCAATGAGATAGACAACTTTTAAATCCTCTAACAAGGTCACACCTAACAGTGTGTTTGTAACCTTTAATAGGGTTGGCTCTTCACCAAGCTCACTTCAGGAGAGTGAAAATTTTGGGTTACCAGTCCCAAGTTGTTTTTTAATTAACAAGGTTTCCATGTTAAAAATCCATGTGTCTATGAGTCATTAATTTAGTGTTTTTCATTACACATAACTTAATTGTATTGATTGGTATACTCTAGATAATTTACTATCTTTTGGTAAATTTACAGACT
The DNA here is from genome assembly GCA_018584345.1 of Thuja plicata. NCBI lineage: Eukaryota > Viridiplantae > Streptophyta > Pinopsida > Cupressales > Cupressaceae > Thuja > Thuja plicata. The sequence continues at coordinate 1,606,940 of MU224966.1, forward strand.
ACTATTTGGTAAACATATAGTAGAAGGTTTTACAAAGCATTCCAAGCAGTAGTAATTTGATAAAAGTATTTGGAGGCATTCATCTTATAGGACTGAAGATAACTAGAGGCTTAATGTTGTGGTACTAAGTTTTTGGGTTGATTATTGGAGTATTTTTGAGGCCACTGATTCACCCCCCTCTCAGTTATTACTAACAGAACAAGGGCCAAAGTGTGTTGGTGAATGAGAAAACTTGGGTGGAGTTTTCTATTGCAGGGTACAAGGACAAGTTACTATGTGATATGCTACCTATGGATGCATGTCATCTACTCTTAGGCAAGCCTTGGCAATATGAAAGAGGAGCAGTGTATGATGGGAAGGAAAACTCCATATCCTTCAAGAAAGGTGACAAAAATTTCAAAATACAGTCCTTGTTGGAAGAGGATGAACCACAACCTAAGACTCCTAGTGTCTTCTTGAGTAGTAGAAAGGCGTTTATAAATGCATTTAAAGATGAAGGGAGTGAAGGCTATGCCATATTTCTTAAGCCTAAGGAATAAGAGAAGCCTAAACAAGAACCAATGCCATTAGAAATCAGAGAGTTGCTTGGAAAGTACAAGGATATTGTTAGTGTGGGACTCCTGCAAATTTACCTCTTGAAAGAGTGATAAGTCAAAAAATTGACTTTGTACCTAGTTCATCATTTCCAAACAAGGTAACATACAAGATTACTCTAGACCAGAACCTAGACATGAATAGAAAAGTGTAGGAGCTATTAGATCAAGGGCTAATCAAGAAGAGTATCAGTCCATGTGTCATACCAGTGGTCTTAGAATCCAAGAAAGGTGGTAATTGGAGGCTTTGTACTAATTCTGGAGAAATAAATAGGATCACAATTAGGTACAGATTTCCAATTTCTAGGATAGAGGATTTGATGGACTGTCTTGGGGGGGGAAAAGTTTTTCACTAAGTTAGACTTGAAAAGTGGATACCACCAGATTAGGATCAAAGAGGGGGATGAATGGAAGACAACCTTTAAGACTGTTGATGGATTGTATGAGTGGAGAGTTATGCCATTTGGCCTCTCAAATGACCCTAGCACATTCATGAGGATCATGAATGAAGTTCTTAAGGACTTCACACAAATCTTTGTGGTAGTGTATCTAGATGATATACTTATATTTAGTAGGACAACAGAGGAGCATGTGAAACATGTAGAGATGGTGCTTAAGAGATTACAAGAAGAGAAGCTGTCAATCAACCTTGAGAAATGTGAGTTCTTCAAGAAAGAACTTGTATATTTGGGATTTGTTGTATCCCAAGGGTCATTGAAAATGGACCCAAGTAAGGTGGAGGCTATCCTAAATTGGCCCACACCAACTACAGGGAAAAAAGTCAAGAGTTTCCATGGGTCAGCCCAATTTTACATAAAGTTTATAAGGGAATTTAGTAGAATTTTTGCACCCATGTTAGACACCATCAAGGGCGGTCTAAAGACTAAGTTGAGATGGACTTCTAGAGAAGAGAAAGAATTTGAAATGTTGAAGAAGCAGGTAGCAACACAACCTATCCTTAGACTCCCTAGTTTTGATCAACTATTTACTTTGGAGTGTGATGCAAGTGGAATGGTAGTAGGGGGTGTATCAAGATGAGAACATAGGCCAATAGCCTTCTTCAGTGAAAAACTAAATGAAGCAAAGAAGAAATACTCTTCTTATGATTTGGAACTATATGCTTTGGTTCAGTCACTTAGGAGGTGGAGACATTACTTATTGCCTAAAGAATTTGTGGTGTTTACTAATAACCAAGCCTTGAGCTATATAAACACCCAAGAGAATATTAGTAACAGACATTTGAAGCGGATGGAATACCTTCAAGCATTCACATTCACAATTAAGCACAAAAAGGGACAATTGAACAAGGTTGCAGATGCCTTGAGCATGAGGTTGCTAACCATTTAAGAAGTTCAGTTGAAGAGCATCGAGATAGAGAGTTTTAAAGACCTCTACAAAGAAGATGAAGATTTTGGTGAAGCCTATAAGGTATGCTCTAATTTTCAAAATCACTTCCATAGTCAATTTTCTGATTTCACCTTGCAGAGTGGATTTTTGTTTAAGGGGAACCAATTGTGTGTCCCTAAGGGTTCCATGAGAGAAAATCTCATTTAGGAGAAGCATAATGGAAGCTTGAGAGGCCATTTTAGTGTGAAAAAACTTCAAAGTTAGTTCAAAGGTTTTACCATTGGCCAAAGATGGTGAGAGATGTAAACAAGTATGTTGAATAGTTTGTTGTATGCATGAAAGCAAAAGGAGGGGCTAGTAATGCAATTTTGTACCAACCTTTTCCAACCCCTAACAGACCATGTGAGTGTGTTAGCATGGATTTAATTATAGGGTTACCTAAGACAAAGCATGGCCATGACAATATTTATGTTGTGGTAGACAAATTTGGCAAGATGGGTCATTTCATACCTTGTAGGACTACAAATGATGCCAACAACATTGCACACTTTCTCTTTAAGGAGATTGTATGAATCCATGGAATACCCCTAAGTATTGTCTCAGATAGGGATGTTAAGTTCATGAGCCATTTTTGGAAAACACTGTGGAGTAGATTGGGAACCAACTTGTCATTTGGTTCAACTTACCACCCTCAGAATGATGGCCAAACATAGGTGGTTAATGTAGTGTTAGGCAACTTGTTAAGGTGCCTAACCAAGGAGTATGGGTAGACATGGGATGTGGTCATTCCCCAAGAAGAATATGCATACAATGACAATGTTAACAGAACAACATGTAGAAGCCCATTTGAAGTTGTTTATGGGATGCATCCAAGGGGGGTATGAGAGCTTAGAGACCTTGGAGCCATGGAGTATAGGAGTGGTCATGCTGAAGACTTCACTCAAACCATGAAGGAGATCCAAGAGTAGGTGAAGAAGACAATACTAGAGTCTACCCAAAAGTTTAAGGCTAGGATGGATGAGAAGAGAAAAGATGTTCAATTTTCATTAGGTGATTATGTTATGGTACATCTGAATAAGTCTAGGTTATAGAAGGGAATTCCTACAAAACTATAGGTGAAGAGAGTGTGACCCTACAAGATCTTAGCCAACTATGGGGCTAATTCCTATAAGGTGGATCTACCTCCTGAATTGAGCATCTCACCTATCTTTAATGTGGAATATTTGATAAAGTTTAAAGGACCTTTGACAAAGATGGATGTGAACAAAGAAGAGGTTGGTAAGGATGTGGAACCTAATGCTTTACCTCCCAAGTTGCAGATAGAAGTAGATAGGGTGTTGGATTCCAGAGTCAAGAAGACTACCAGACATAAGGTGTACATGGAATGCCTCATCAAGTGGAAGAACAAACTAGAGTTAGAGGAAACATGGATTGCTGATACATATTTCAAGAAGATGGGAATTCCTAAAGACATTATGTCCATAGGAGTGACATGATTTTCCTTTGTGGGGGAGTACGGTGAAGGAGCACCTAGGTAAGGCTATTTGGTAACCTATGCTCCTAGTTTGTATTTTGGCTTGTAGTGGTCTTATCCAAGCCACTAGTGAAATAATAGGACTAGATAGGTCATAGGGTGTGTTGATTGGGTTAGAAGACCTAACTAGATCATTAGATGTTAGAAAGTGATGATTTGTCCAAATTAGGGTAATGTTCCAAAATTATGGAATCTTGGTTTTTATGCTTGTTAGAGTCTAGGAGAGATAATTTGAGGTCTAATAGGCATGTTAGTGCATTTGGATAAGTTATGTGGTGTGTTGACCAAGTTAGAATGCAATAATCAAAAAGTTGTAAAAGTTGTCAATGTTGTCATTGACAACATTTCTTGCAATTATGGATCTTCGAGAAATTTTGTTGTATAACTATTGAAAATAGTTGGATTTGGGCCATGGTAAACTATATAAGGCTATCCTTGATGTGTGTGGGGTTGGATGAATTTGGAAAATCAATGTACAGACTGTGTATTTGAAAAACCAGTTATAGTTAAGCATTTTGTAGACATTTTGGTGTTTAATGGATTGAAATATGAAATGTGAGTTGTGCAAGAGTTAGTTGATGTAATTTATTGTTTCTATATGTGATTAGTTGGTATTTTAGTTCTAGTTTTATTTCTTTTGTAAATAGTTTTGTTTTCTGCACTGTCGCTAGTCTGAACCAGGCAGTTTTTGCAAATGGGTTCATAGCTCATCATTCCACCATGGCACTTGTACGGGATCTTGGAATGGGTGAGGTGATTCCTTGTACTATATCTGTGAGGAAGGATGGGCCCTGGGAAGAAGATTTTATAATTTTATAGTGATGCCCTAGGTGAACCAGAGATACATGACTAGGGATCACAGTGAATTGCAGAGGCAATATGATTGATTGAAAGCATTGGTAGCTTCAATAAAATAATGTGGAGAGGAGGAAGTGTGTATGGAGAAGCCCCAAATACAATGGGAAGTTATGGCGATAAATTCTTCATGGTGAATACTTAAACCCTTGTGGGTAAGTTTAGGAAATGGTGAAACCCTTAATTATAGGCCTAAAAATACTAACCCTTTTTACAGACAGTTTGGGAAGGTAAGACCTAGAAAATCATAAAGGTCTTCAAAAAGGGTGTCTGGATATGGACTTAGTTTTTCACCTTGTTTAAAAGTTTTTGAAGTTATATGCAGAAAGGTGCCTAATTAGGCCTAATGCTTGTAGCCCTATTTTGGGTGAGTTTGGAGTGCGTACTTGAACTCAATTAGTATTTCATTACAAATTATGTTCTTAGACATTGAGTTGGATTCAATTGTCTTTCTAGAAGCCTCCTTCTCCACTGGTGTTTGGGTTTGATCAATTTTGGATCAATTAGTATAAAAGGTACAAGAAAACCTCTATAGAGCATGTAGTGAGTTAAGTTGATTTCTTGATTGGTGTTGACAAGTTGAAATAGGGGAAGGATTGGGAAAAGAATCCTTGCAAGATTAGGGTTAGCTAAGAACCCTAATAGGCTAGAAAGGTGGCCTATAGGATATCCTAGAAGAAGATAGGGTTGGGATCAAGAATTGTCATTACATCACTAAGGAGGAGGACCAGCCTATATCTCTCTCTATGGAAGAGGAAACTATATACCAGAAGGACCTATCTCTATGCCTCTCTAAGGAGGAGGACCATGTGAAGCTATATGCATCTATGAATATGTAGGAACTTGTGAAGAAGAAGGAACCTATGATAAAGAAGGTCATTATAGCCGCAACTAATTGGGCTTAGAAGGACCTATAAGAGACATAGAAGATGGTGTAATGATCCTCACACTAACCCTCCTCTACTCACTACTTCTATTTATTCTACCACTACCATATCCACCACCACCAATAGCATGTACACCCACATCTCCTAGTGTACTACCCTCACCTCTACTCTTATCTCTACCACCCCTACCACTATCATTTCCACCCCTCTTGGCCAATCCAGACCTAGAACTCTCACTACACTACTAGCTACATCATCCTCCTCCTCATCATCACCCAGATATATCATCATAGGTACTACCTCATTTAGTAGAGTAATCATGGAAAAGGATGCTGTACAAAATACTTGGAATAGTTGGCTGTCATCCCAACATCAGTCATGTTAGGAGCATAATCCCAATAAATAGGAAATAACTACATATACTCCTATACTATTGTGTCATACCACAATATGGGTCCCAACTAAGGATCCTCATCCATAGTCCTCATATAGGCTACAACACCCTATGACATCGGTTGAGCCAAATACCAAACTGGTGGAGAACATGACTAACCATATATCGCTCTATGATATGAGGAGTTTGGCCAATCAAATATCTCTCAATATAAACAAAGGTCATATCTCAAGAATCACTTCTTAACTCCTTACAATCAAAATATGGTCTCCATACCACTCTGGTGAGGTCATCTAAAGATCAACGCCAATAAGAAAGGTCACCTCATCATGGCTGAACAATGTCACCACAATACATATATACATAAGGCACTCCTTGTGCCTGAGATCTTTCAACCACTGGATGTGTGACTGGGATGTACTCCTAGGCCTAGATCTGTGAGAGCACAAGACCAACAAACATCAATCAATCATGTTAGTATACAACCTGGTGCATATCATGGTAAAGATATGCTAAGAGATAGGTACCCCAAGGCATCAGACAAGGTCTCTACACCAAATCCTCTATCAATCTTCTCCACCCAACTAAATAAACCCGTGCACTATGGTCAAGTACTAAGAATCCACTAATCAATCCTACCAGCATAGAAGGATGAGCTACATATTGAGTCTTTATATCCTCCCAGGTGATATGTCAACCCACAATACAAGGATCCTGAAATACATGCCTAACATCATCAACATAAGCCTAACCTGTAGAATCATAGTACACCAACTATCCCATCACTAGTATCTGCAAAATCCAATGTACATCCTCTATTTTAATGGTGATCTTGTCAATGGGTAAATGGAAGGTGTTATGCTATGAGTGTCACCTCTCAATAAGTGCAGTCAACAGGCCCCTATTAATCCTATATTTGATCATATCTATCAAGTGACCAAATCCAAAATAGAAGATCACACGATGATCCCCCTCAAATAAGACTTTGATCAATGAAAATACTCAAGGGTAAGGCCCTCACATAAAAAAAGTACCTCTATCTACCTACAAAAAATTACAAGTGGGGTAGTGAATAAGTTAAACATGGAAAGGATTGGAAATAATCATGTACTACATATAGAACAACATCAAATGGACATACAAAATAGACAACTACAAAGAAACCAGATGTCACTGGACATAAAAAACTAGAAACCACGTTTCATGACCAAGGAATGACATTTTAGAAATCGTAAATGATGTTTTAAAAGGGAAAAAACACTTAATTTGCGTAAAAGAACTTCTATTCTTGAAACAACACATTCTCTTTGAAAATTACAAAATCAGGACTCCAGACGACCTTTTCCCCAAAATAACATGTTACCAATAGAAAACAACAGTTTTTAGACAAAAAATGATGAAATGGGGAAAAAAGTAAGTGATAATTTTAGGATTGCAAATGACGTTTTGAATACCACAGATGTCATTTTATAACCGTAAATGACATTTTCAAAACTATAAATGACAAAATACAAAAAAAGGAAAATTTTGAATTTAAAATGTATGGAAAAGAATTAATTAGAAGCAAAAAATGCATAGTTAACATCTAGATACCACAGGTGGATAGTGGGTAGGTTGCTAATGTCGTCTAGCAATCTCAAAGTGATGTTTCTCCACTGGAATCATCATATTCTCTATCAAAGACTGGACTTTCACAAAGTCAAAAGTGAAAATAATTATAAAAAATGAGATTTTTACCCAATTCAAACTCACTTTTGGGGTAATTAATTTCATTTTTAAAACCTTTTCATCCTCGTTTAATGCCTTCTTGGTCCGATTTTAACCAAATGGAGCCCAATTTGAGCTAAATGAAAAGTAGTTTCTCATCGTTTCTCCTCAATATCATAATTATTGGAATCAAAATTGAATGTGCACTCAAATATTCCAGTACTTGATAGATATTCAATTTAATCATTAACTAAGTGATTTTATTTTTCTTTTTCTTCCAAGGGGCATCATCAACCCAATCATCGAAGTGATCACATATTGAAATTTCTCAATAAATGGGGCATCATCAATAACTAGAACCTATCAGTAATCATAATTCATATCCAATCAAGTTTGAATCGTATCAATTAGGTCATATCAGTTTCATCAGGACTCATATCAAATTGGTATTGTCACTATCTTTGCATCTGCCTAATTAATTTCATCAAGACTCATTTCAAGTCAATTGTCTCAATCATCTTTAAGATAATAATCAGTTTTATCGCACCACATCAAACTGATTATTTAGTCTATATTTTCAAAATCTCTAAGACATTGATAAATTTCATCACATCACATCAAATTGGTTAGTTGTCATAAACAATCAAGTGTTCAGTTTCATCGCTTCATATCAAGATGAAAATTTTGTTCTCTATCAATCTTTGTTTAATCAAGGCCAGAGTTGATATCATCAATTTTTTTCAATCAGATTTATAAGTTGTATCATCAAATCTTCAAATTGGTTGTCATTCAATCAAGTTCATAACCGATATCTTCAGATCCATTATTGAAATTTTTTTCAATCAAGTTCAAAGTGGGTAGTATCAATTTTTGTTAGATCAAGTTCATAATTGGTTTCTAATCAGGTAATCAATTTTATCACCTCTTATCAAATTAGTTATTTTAATTTCAATCAATGTCAATCAGGTGATTATCTTCCTCAGGATTCATATCAAGTTGATCATCAACATCATCATTCTTGCAATCAAGTGGTTTCAACGGGTCCTATATAAAATCACTTTTACTTGTAACTCTTATATCATCAATCTTAATTAGGTGATTGATTTGATCGGGTCTCATATCAACTCGATTATCAGATTCTTATTAGTATATTCTCATCAGTTTCATCAAATCCCCTATCAAGCTGATTTCTATCTGAACTGAATCACATCATCAATTTCATCAACAATTGCAATCTTTCAAGATTTACGTAATCTTGGAATCTACAATATCTTCAAAAATCCTATTTGATCAAACATTCTTTGAATCAACATGTTGATCACACATCAATTCAAAGAGGGGAAAATGTAATCACCTAAAATTGGTATAGTGTAATCATAGGTCTAAATCTTGATCAAATTGCCCTAGGTCCTAATAAAGGTTGAAATCTTAATCAAGACAATCTGGATGAAATCAATTTTGATCCTAATTGTGTAATTGAATTAAATCAATTCAATGGCATAATTCATCAAATCATCAAACAATCATGATTATTCATCCAAAGGTATTAATTCATTAATTAATCCTAGTCGTTTAATTAAATGAAAATCTAAAATCACATGGCTAGAGTTATTAATTATATAGAATTAATAAATTGTGATATTATCTACTCAACTGACAAAAGGATAAACAACCTAAATTCAACCAATGAGCTTCAATCACATGGATCACTCAAGGTTCTAATCTCAACCCTCTTTGTGGATCAATCTCAACCATCGAATTCAAATTCAATTTTTCTCTCCAAGAGAGAAATTTACAAAAACTAAGCTCAATAGGGGCATTTGCATATAAATCATTCATTACATAGCTATAATGCTAATTTTCATTCTAATATAGTTCATTTTAGGAGCATAATTGAGATTATATTAGCTTGAAAAACATCACAATTAGATGCATTGAAGAATTTTTTATTGAATCTTCCATCATAGGACTATCTATTAAATATGAATTAGTGCTAATCTGAGAGCATTTTATGTAATACAATTGGATCTTCTTATGTAGGAAGCAATATGATCATTTTAGTAGTTTAATTACTTGAATTTGGTTAAATTTGATGCTGACCTACTAATGGAATGTCTTATTGAGTGTTGTGTTACAAAATTGCAAATATACAATAAAAACACATCATATTTATTAACTATTTTTTTAGTAACATGTAATTTAGTAAGTAACTAGTTTCACAACAGGCTTGGAAAATATTGTGTCTTTTCCACCAAGTCAATTATACACCAACAACATTTTCTGGTTACAAAGAGATATTTTGGGTCTCTCCGATGAATACAACTACATGGGTGCATAAAATTTTCTATTATTTTTGTATCAAGATGACACACATTAATCAAGGTGTAGAAGAAAAATGTTAGCCAGACCTCCTTTGGGTCTTCCCAAAATGAACATTCGTCAGCAAGACTATGGGGTTCACTAGAAGATTGATATGTTTCTATGATGGGAGATGTTACCTTGACATGCCTTTCATTGGGGTAACATTTTCCTGTCTCTCTGATATAAATTGTTATGCATTTTTTTCGTCAGAGTAACATTGTGTTGTCTCTCTGATATGTTCTTTTGGTAGAAAATATTGTGTGTTTTCTTCCTTGTGAGTACTAGTTGCTATTATGTCCTGCATACCATGTTAGGATTAAGTAATATTGAGAGGAGGGGGGGGGGGGGGGGGGGGCTGAANGGGTGGGGCTGAATCAATATTACATCACTTTAAACATGAACTTAATAATTTCCAACTTAACCATATAATTATTTAAATGAAAAGAACATAAGCACACAACACATAACTCATAACACCATGAATTATTGTTGAGGAAACCCTGGACAAGGTAAAACCCTGGTGGAGATGGTACCCACAAATATGCACTAAAAGTATAATGTCCATATTAGGAGACCTAGCCCTGTTAGGAGCTGAATATTACATTAGCACATTTCCCTGTTAGGGGAGTACAAAACCCTGTTAAAGGTATACTGAGCACAATTCTCTTACAATTAGAAATAGTTATGTTATAATCAATTCTTAGTAGTGAACATTACAAGCATCATTTATGCTTAGATAGTTCTAGTTGTATCTCTCATCTGTCTGACATTACAATGCATCCATGAATTCCATTATCTTCATATCATCTCATCTCTTTCACACTTCACTTTATAAAAATCTCTCCATATATATATATATATATATATATATATATATATATTACATCACTCAGTCAGCTCTGTAATCCATTACAAAATAGAATTAATATATATGCAAAGAGTAAATACAAATTTGGAGACCTTATACTACCAAAGCATAGGTAATCCATAATCCCAATTCAACTTAGCAAGTTTGGATTCCATGTCATGCTCACTTAATCATCGCGACTTTTCATCTGCCCTGTATCTTTGTTACTTTGTCTTTGCATCTTTGTAACACTGTAACTCACTGCGATCATCACCATAACACAAGAGAACTTAAATAAAGGTCATATATATCCCAAAATGTCTTCCTCTAAGCTCACATGTGATCATTCATCATATACTATCTTTGTTGTCCAAAACTGTACTACTATACTCTGTATTTCTGTTTACTATACTTAGTCATTTTACTATCTACATATCCAAAAACATAAACAACTCCAAGAGATCATCATACTAGATGTGTTTCCATAAATTAAAACCCTCAAGTGTCCCATAACACTCCAAAAATGCATCACTTGCCAACAATCTCTCCCTTTGGCATTGATCGCAACACTTAGTGAAAAATGACTAAGTGTCAATACCAAAAATATATCTCTGTATATCCTATATAATTTCCATACATTTTTAATGTCTTCTCTTCTCTCCCTTTGATATCAATACCAAAGGTATACAAAAATTTAGAATACATAAAAATTGTACCACTTCTTACCAAAGCATTTAGATAATCTTTAGTACACCTCAGAAAGAGTTTTCCAAGATCTTCACTTCGTCTGTCCAAGTCTTCACCAAAATCTAACTCACATGAATTAGCCCATTCAGTGCAAATGAAGAAGTCTCTACTAACTTTAGATTGGTAGTCATATGGGCTTTAAGGAACTATCATGCCTTCTCCATGTCAGATATATGGATCTCAAGAATTGATAGCTTGGGAGTGATTAAACTCTTCAGCAAACCAAATCTTTCCATAACTCCCCCTCTTTCTGTATCAAGTACACTCTGTTTATCCAAAATCTTGGACACTTCTCTATCTATCTCCAATATGGATTGTGTGGAGGTCTCACAACTGCCATCAATTTATCTAGACTAGCTCTATCCTTCTCTACTATGTCTTCAATGTTCTTGATATGTCTGATAGGGTTGATACAGTAACTGTATAACTTCCTTCCTTGTGTGACACAACTTTTAGCCTCAGATGTAGTTTTTTTTCAGTATGCCCAAGTCCCATAAAATAGACTTGCACACTTCCTCCAATTTCTTCTCAGCCTTCTCTTAAGCGATCTTCTATAATGACTCATAGTGATTGTAAAATTCATCTAGTGCCTTGTTAAAATTCTCTGAATCATCTTTTCCTTGAATAACAATAGGTGTTGGAAGTAGTTTGTTCAAAGTGTCAACTACTCTTTTCATTAACTTAGCCTTATTTTCTCCTTTATGCTCAGATCTCTCTTTATCTTTAGCAAATGCGATGGAGGAAAACTTCATAAACTCATCCTCATCTATGTTCTCAATGTCAGTGCTTAAAAACTTATCTCCACTTGCCAACAATAAAGGTGAAGAATTAGATGTAACAATTTCATTCTTTACTTCAAATTTATTCACTGTATCTTCCATTTTTTCATCAACATTTTCCTTCTATTTTTCCTTCTCTGTCATATCCTTTTCACTGATTTATTTAATGTTTGTATCCCTCACAAAGGGGTCATTCACATCCTGCAAAGTGTCCAATGATATAGGTACACCAGAAACATAGAAATATTGTTGCTTTATAGTGCTTACATACTTACTAGCATCTTCGCTCATTGATTTATCAAGATTTATTTCGGCTTTCCTTGATGATTCGCCATTCTCAATTGATTTGGTCTTAGGAGCCTTATGTGGTGAGATGTCATTGTCCTTATTTTTAGTTCCCATCAAGACTTTTTCTACAGCTCTCTGTGTCTCCTCAATTACTTCATCATATTTTCTTCCCATTATCTTTACTAGTCTTGTTTTGGTTCTTATTAAGGGTTTCTACCATCTTCTTAGTATTCTTATCTACAATAGGTACTACACCAATATTTTCTAATCCTATTATGGAATGAATAAGGTCATTTCAGATCTCCACAGGATAATCTTCAAGCCATAAGAACTGATCATGAACTCTATTCAAGATAATCTTTATCCATTCTTCTTCATGAAAGTCATGAAGTTTGGTTATCTTCATAATTCTCAGGTTATTAAGGTGTGCCAACTCATATTTCATCTTTCCATCATCACCTATCATATGTTCCATCTCTGTAGAAATCTCATCATCTCCCAAAGAGTCATATTTACAATGTATATATTCCCTAATATCTTTAACATGTAGAATGTCGTAGGGTGTTTGAGAAAATGTGCCTTCAAGGTCATCCTCAGTAGATTTGAAAGGGTATTTCTTGAATTTGTATCAAGGTCTCTCTGTAACATCAAAAATCATAGGAGTATCCATTTCAAATATTTTGAATCGATCTAAATACCTCTTTACTGTTGAAACACAAATTTCTGCACCAATCAAATCCTTCAACACACTTTTTCTAATTTTTCTTCTACTCAAGACTCTATTCTCCTTAGGCTCTTCTCTACAAATAATGTTCAATTAACTTCTTTATATTAACCTTATACTTTGCTGTGTGAAGAAATGACATAGTTCCCGATGAAATTATTTCTACACAAAAACCAGTTGAATAACAATCTGGCGATCATAGGATATAGGCTTGTAAAACCATGCGATCAAAGATATGTGATCCAAAAAAATTCTACACACTCTTCTGAAGCTCGCAAGAGCTTACTCCGCAAATTCAGGGACTGGATAAATGTCTAATGTATTCATCCAATGCTCCTCCTAAGGCCATGCTTGGCCATGTAGGTTGATGTAGCAATGTTAGCATTAGGCAAAGACTCAGTAGAATATACTGACTCTCCCTGAACCTTTTCCTCACTAAATTCCTTTACCTTCCATACCTTATTACTACTAATATATTCTGATTTCTTGAAACAACTTTCAAATTCACTCAAGTACTCTGCAAGACTCTTACTAGTATCACCAATTTTCTTCTTTATAACTATAGGAGGTGGTCGTCTTCTATTTTTAGTTCTATTGTACCTGCAAAACTTCGCTATATGACCTGGATTGTTACATTCATAGCATATAGGAGGTGATCTATTCTGATTAACCTGCAAATTACAATACCTTGCAATATGCTTAAGGTTATTACATTTGAAACATTTGATCTTAGCTGTTGTCTCTTCCCTATTGTAATCTTGTTTGTATCTTGACTGATAAGGTTTTATGGATTCTACTTTTTTGTGTCCATATGCAAGACAATTATTACAATAGCCATTAAAAGGTTTGAAAGGGGTTTTACCACTGCAGTCTCTCTTCATGTGTCCAACCTTGTTGCATCCAAAAAATCTACCTTTGAAAGGTCTGATATGTTCTTTAGGTTCTTCAAGAGTAGGTCTTTCTCCATCAATCTTCGCATCAGATTTTTCTTCTTCATTCTTAGAACATTCAGATTCATTGAAGCCAACTCCAGTCATGTCTCCTTTAGGTTTATGTCTTTCTCTCTATTCATCGATCAAATTACTACTCATGTGAAGTCTCTCAATATGTTTCTTTGCCTCAACAAGTTCTCCTTTTATGATATGATTATATTTCTCCAATTCCAGATATTTGTTCTTGTAGTGATCAATTTTAGTCTTCATTTGTCCCATTAGAATATTGGCATCCTTGAATATTTCTTCAATTTTTTTTTTAGCATCCTTTTCCTATTGAATCTCTTTATCCATATATAGTGAAGTAGTTTCATGATTAAGCTTCAAAGTATCTTTCTCCTTTTCAAGATTATTTATCTGATCTGAAGTATTGTTTTTTGAGTCCTCTTTGATTTGAATGATAAGATCTTGTCTCTGACTACTAGAAAGTTCAAACTATTCTTTTAGTTTCTTAATGAATCCCTGTATTCTTCTCAATTTGAATTTCAAGTCACCATTCTCTGCTTTATCTTTTTCAAGATGTTCAAGTGCTGCTTTAAAGTTTTCCTCCAAACTGTTAGAATCCATCTTGATCTCCCTTAAGTTGTTAAAATTTCTTTCCAAGGGACAAAATATCTGATACCAATTGTTAGGATGATGTAATACTGAGAGTGGGAATGAATAATTATTACAACACTTTAAACACAAACTTAATAATTTCCAACTTAACCATATAATTATTGAAATGAAAAGAACATAAGAACACAACATATAACTCATAACACCATGAATTGTTGTTGAGGAAACCCTAGCCAAGGGAAAAACCTATAGTGGGGATGGTAACCACATATATGCACTAAAATTATAGTTTCCATGTTAGGAGACTTATCACTATTAGGAGATAAATATTACATTATCACATTTCCCTGTTAGGGGAATACAAAACCCTGTTAAAGGTATGCTGAGCACACTGCTCTTACAATCAAAAATAGTTTTGTTATAATCAATTCTTAGTAGTGAACATTAAAAGAAACAACTATTCTTAGATAGTTCTAGCTATAGCTTGCATCTTTCTAAAATTATAATGCATCCATGCATTCCATCTGCTTTATATCATCTCATCTCTTTCATACTTCACTTTACAAAAAGATCTCCAAATATATATATATATATATATATATATATATATATATATATATATTACATAATTTAGTCTACTCTCTAATACATTAAAAAATTGAATTAATACATATGCAAAGATTAAATACAAATTTGGAGACCTTATACTACCAAAGTATAGGTAATCCACAATCCCAATCCAACTTAGTACGTTTGGATTCCATGTCATGCTCCCTTAATCACCATGACCATTCATTTTCCTTGTATCTCTATTACTCTATCTTCGCATCTTCAAAACACTGTAACTTACTGCGATCATCACCACAACTAAAGTGACCTTAACCAAAGGTCATACATATCCCAAAATATCTTCCTCTAAGCTCGCATGTGATCATTCATCATATACTATCTTCACTGTCCAAAACTGTATTGCTATACTCTATATTTCTGTTTGTTGTACTTAGTCATTTTACTACCTGAATATCAAAAACCATAAAAAACTCCAAGAAATCATCATACCAGATGTGTTTCCATAAATGATAACCCTCAAGTGTCCCATAAAACTCCAAAATGCATCAATTTCCAACATACCCGTCGCTACATTTTGTGGGAAAAATGTTGGGTCCCCCTTTTTTTTTCCTTTGTTTTCCTTTGCCTTGTCCCTTTTTCTTTATGTCTATGTTTCTCTGAGATCTAGATCCCATGGTTTCTTCTCCCCCATGGTCACTAAATTCCAAACTCTAGGATCCTGGTGTCGTTTCTTCTATCTTCTCTTGAAGAAGTGTCTGTCGGGCGCCCTGAAGTCCAGACTTTGATAGTCTTCCTTTTTCTCAGAATGCTAGTCAAAAATTAATTCGCTCTTTTTGGGAATTATAAAAGCCCATTTACCTATCAATTTCACACTTACTAAGAACAAATTACCTCTAAATGAATTAACCGTGAATTAGAGAAAATCACTTCCTAAGATAAGAAAGTCCCAGACCGTAAAGTTGTGCAAGCGTGTTTGAGGCTTTGCCAATGAGCGATGATAGAGTGAATGGTGTTCAAGCTTCCCTTCCCATTATTTCATGTATTAAGGTAGGCTCTTATTGGCCCTCTAGTTTTTTTTTGGTTTTGTTTTGCTTTCCTTTGGGTTTTCTTTTGCTTTGTTTTCATGTTGTTTGAGCCTAGCCATGTGTTAGGTGCAATGTGCCTCCTTTTGGGCTTGGTTGTTGGTTCCCTCTCCCTTGGTGTAGCCCTCTATGGCTAATCTTTCTCATGGGTCAGAGTCATTCTATTTGTATATTAGTGTACATTTTGTAAGTTCTGTGCATTTTGTAAAGTTTAGCATTTTGTTTGTATGTTCTATACATTTTGTAAGTTCTATAAATTCTGTAAGATCTGTGAATTTGGTATATTTTATAAATTTGTTTGGAGATATGTAGATACTGTGTAGGCTCTAGTGAACTATCTATCACTCTATGTATGCTCTATACATTTGTGCATTTTGTAATTACCTATAGATGCTCCTAGTGCATTGTGGAAACCATGCAAATTCGGGTTGCTTGTAGTGTGAGATCCTATAAATAAGGTGTTAAAGTTATTTTCTCTAAAAATTTTTGTGAGGTCTCACAACCATGCTTGAATAATAATGAATGTGGATAGAAGTCTTGTTGCTGCTACAGAACCAGCTTGGCTCTATTTTGAGATCTTTTTCCTAGATCCCTTAGGGTGTTCACAACCCCAAACTAAGGTAAGTCAGTCTCAACTTTACCTCCTCTTCAAGACTCAGTCCCCATCAAAATGCTTTTCATCTCCTCCTTATTGAACCTACACAAATAGATTCATTCTTCCCACTCAATCAATATTTTCAAAACATTGCTTTCATTCCCTTCCCTAGTCAGACTATCTCCAAGCTCGCCTAGGGTAAGATCTCCAGATTCACACCTGTTGCTACTCCTACCAAAAACAAAAGGGAAACTATGTACAAGGGCTCCTCTTAAGTTCCATCCCAACACATGATTCTCACCATGGATTCAAGAATCTCGAGGGGCCATTACTGCTTACAACCTAGAACGGGTGAAGAACTAAAAACTTACAAAACAAAAAATAAAATAACTAATCTACTTGCATACAAAATGAACACAAGAGTTTGATAGCCACTAAACATGCTATCTACAACTTCTCATTTCTAGAAAGAAAACAAAAATAGTACAATAATCTATAACTCTCTGATTTCCTGTAGCTTTTTCTTGTTTTTTAGTCTCTACTTTCTCTTCTAGCTCTCTAAAATGAAGGCTTGGGATGTTATTAATAATCATCCTCTCATTGAAATGACCCCTAACTACCCACATATTCACAAGCATCTCTTTAGGAACCATTACAACTGACCATACTATCTATAAAAGACAAGATTTGCTTCTCACAGGCCATTATGACTGACTTTACCGACCAACAGTAATGCAAAACTAACCACCAGTCTAAATCAGTGCCAGTGATAACCGACGGTGTTAGAAAACAATGTTAACCGATGGTGTTAGTAGATAGTGTTAACCGACGGTGTTAGCAGACAGTGTTCACTGAAGGTGTTAGCAAACAATGTTCACCGACAGTGTTAGCAGACAATGTTCACTGACGGTGTTAGAAAACAATGTTAGCCGATGGTGTTAGCAAACAATGTTAACTGACGGTGTTAGCAAACAGTGTTCACCGACGGACAGTGTTAAACAATAATCAGGAAACCAACTAAGAAACCTAGCTAGACATGGATTGACCTAGTCATATCCATCTTAGGGAAAACAAATGACCTTCTAAGGTCCACACACACTCTCCTAACTTGGCTAGAGTCAGTACATGCCAGAAATAAGGAGCTAGGGGTTTGAGTTAGGTGTGCTCTTGCACCATACTCCCCCAGACAAAAGAAAGGTTAATCCATCCTTGGATTGAGCATGTTTGGATCAATTCCCAACCTCTTGAAGTCTATTTCTTTGATCCAAGTAGCATCAAGATCCTCTCTTTCTTGCCATTTTACAAGGTGTTCCATATACTTTTTGTTCCTAGTCTTCTTGTAGACCCTAGAGTCTAGTATCTTTTCAGCTATTATAGATGGAGTAGGGGATAATTTCAGATCTTTTACCTCTTGTATTACCTCTTGAAGGTTCTGATCAGCATCGTGAATAGGCCCTTTGTATGCTATCAAATCTACAATGTTGAAAATCGGTGACAACTCAATGTCTTCGGGAAGCTCCACCTTGTATGCATTATTTCCATACTTTGCAAGTATCTTACACGGACCTAGCCTCTTCATTTGTAGCTTGTGAGGAACACCTTTTTTTAGCCTATGCTTGTTCAAGTGTACCATCACAAGGTCTCCAATCTGAAACTGAACATCCCTCTTTGTTGCATTCACCTTTTTCTTTACTTTTTCAGCATTGTCAATCAAATTCTTTCCCACACTTTCATGTACTTGCCTCATTGAATGAGAAAATTCCTTAGCATATCCACTACCATACATTACTTCCTTCAATTCTCTAATCTCAAAAATTCCTCTTGGGTGAAATCTGTAAACGATTTCAAAAGGACTCTTACCAGTTGATTTGTTCACTATATCATTGTATGCATATTCAGCTTGTCCAATGAGTTGGTCCCATTCTTGACCATACTCCTTTGTGAGGCATCTTAGTAAGTTACCAAGACTCCTATTGACCACCTCTTTTTGGCCATCTGTCTGTGGATGATATGCAGATCCAAAAGACAAGTTAGTACCCAGCCTTTGCCATAAGGTCTTCCAAAAATGGCTCATGAATTTGCTGTCCCTATCTGAAACAATACTAAGTGGGAGTCCATGTATCCTCACCACTCCACTGAAAAACAACTATGCAATGTTACAAGCATCATGAATGGTCTTACAAGGTATAAAATGTTCCATCTTGCTAAATCTATCTACAACAACATAAATACTGTCATATCCCTGCCTTGTTCTTGGCAAACCAACTACAAAATCCATGCTTATGCATTCCCATGGTCTGGTTGGGATTGGAAGTGGTTGATAAAGACCTGCATTTGAGGATGTGCCCTTTTATTTTTGACACACTACACAACTCTCAACATACTGTCTAACATCTCTATTCATTCTAGGCCAAAAATAGAACCTAGTGAATAGCTCTTGAGTCTTACTGACTCCAAAATGACCACTAAGTGCTCCATTATGTTTTTCTTGAATCAAATTCTCTCTCATAGACCCTTTAGGAACACAAATTTGACCTCCTTTAAACAACAAATCATTCTGCAAAGTATATTCAGAAAAATCACCATGAAAGTTGTTCTTGAACTCCTTGCATACCTTGTAGATTTGGGCAAAATCTTCTTCTTCAGCATATAGGTCTTTGAAGCTATCAATACCAATTCTTTGTAGCTGAACTTCTTGGACTGTGAGTAGCCTTCTACTCAATGCATCAAAAACCTTGTTTTGTACTCCCTTTTTATGCTTGATATTGAAAGTGTAGGCTTGTAGATACTCCACCCGCTGCTGAGTTTGTCTTGAGAGTTAAGGAAGCTGAGAGCTTGGTTATTAGTATATACTATGAACTCCTTTGGCAGAAAGTAGTGCCTTCACTTCTTGAGTGCTTGGACTAGAGCATACAACTCTAAGTCATAAG
>MU224966.1:1633040-1665636 GCA_018584345.1 Thuja plicata
ATTGACCTAGTCATATCCATCTTAGGGAAAACAAATGACCTTCTAAGGTCCACACACACTCTCCTGACTTGGCTAGAGTCAGTACATGCCAAAAATAAGGAGCTAGGGGTTTGAGTTAGGTGTGCTCTTGCACCAATTTTGTAAAGTTTAGCACTTTGTTTGTAAGTTCTATACATTTTGTAAGTTCTATAAATTTTGTAAGATCTGTGAATTTGGTATATTTTGTAAATTTGTTTGTAGATATGTAGATACTGTGTAGGCTCTAGTGAACTATCTGTCACTCTATGTATGCTCTATACATTTGTGCATTTTGTAATTACCTGTAGATGCTCCTAGTGCATTGTGGAAACCATGCAAATTTGGGTTGCTTGTAGTGTGAGATCCTATAAATAAGGTGTTAAAGTTATTTTCTCTAAAATTGTTTGTGAGGTCTCACAGCCATGCTTGAATAATAATGAGTCATGGAATCCTTTCCAAGTTGGTCTCAGATCATCTTTCCCAATGGATACTCCTTATCAAGTCACAATAACTAGCCTAATTGGAGAGCCAAACTCTCGAGCTCAATGACTCGTTTGTAATTTTCTCTCTCCTTTATCATGTCTGTCTTAATAGCGAGACTTGTTCCTATGAGAGATCATTCAAAATTCATTCTAATTGGCCTTCAATTATATTTGTACCACACTAGCTATCAACCAATTTTTAGAACTCTCCCCTGGTGGATGTACACGTGTTGAATACGAAGGTGCCAGGTCATTTAATGGTGACCTCACCTCAATTAATCCACTTGTATTCTGGTATTTTGGAATCTTTCTCTATTGGTGTTTCGGTGATCCCCAACACACCCACCATGATATTTTTCCAAGTCATCATTTCTAGGCTCTTTTAGTCTCAAGTGTGTTTTATATGTTTTATGGTTTGTTTATGAAGGAGACAATCTACCTAGTATTCTCAATAGTAGCTAACGCATACCTTTTAAGGTAACAAGTTTGGGAATTCCCAAAGTTCTAAAACCTAGAGTTTTCTTAAAATGTTTAATGCATTATGTATTGATGGTTGTCTGGTCTTGTAGGTTCTAATCTAGGAAAAAGAGAAATGGCTGCAGCTGGGTCACCCCTGAGAAGTCCTAAGCTCCCAATTATATCACTTCCAAGCATATAAATCCACATTGATCCATTATTGAATCTCATGTATCTTTCCATAATTAGAACATATCATAATCAAATTACATGAACCATTATTAGAATATAAATTTCATAACCAATTCATTCACATTATCATCCCAATTGACAAAATCATCCAAAATTAGGTGTAATCAAGCCTCCCAAGTCAAAATCATAAAAAATTCAATTTAATGAACCAAAATCTAAAGAAACTCATTGATTCTCTATTTATCCCCATCTCAAAATTGCATTCATTTCCACAATTTAGTTACAAACAAATTTTGATAGCATAATACCATAAAAACCCTCATTTCTCATAAAATATATGTAAGACAACCAAATCTCCTTGAAACCACTTCAAAAAAGTTTGAAATAGAATTAAATTCACAAAACAAGACATTTATCATCATTTAGAAGCCATTAAATTAATATGAAAAAATAAATGAGAAGAAATCACAAGATTTTACGTCAACAACCATAGAACCAAGAAATTGTGAGAAGTTGAGGAATCCTCATCCAAACAAAATGATATTACAAATAAAGGTAAATTTAAACAAGAGAATTCCATTAGTCAAATATCCACAAAATTATCTTTCCTCAAATTCACTCCCCAAGCCAAATTTAAATAATCAAAGAGGGTTTTAAGAAATCTCATGGAAAAATAGGAAGACATTGTTGATCTCTAAGTTTTGTTGATCATTAGTGTCCCACACTTAGTCATTTATCTAGGTAGGTTAGCTGGTCATCACTATGGCTGAGCTATCTAGTATAGGCTGAGCAATCCAGCATAGTAGTTGCCAAGCAGATAGTGGTTACCAAGTGACTCGGTAATCAAGCAAAAGTTGATCATGTTCATGCCAAGCACCAGAGTCTTAATGTGTTGAGCAAGACAATTTTGACATATATGTTTGGAATGGCACAAAATTGAAGGTAAACTATTTTGGGCTGACTTGTTCATGCATTTAATGATTTCAACGGAGTTAATTACGCATTAACTATTTCATCCCAATGCTTGGCATGGATCCAATAAAAAAATTGGAATGCCTAAGCGGCATAAGCATTTGATCCTGATCGTTGATCTAGATCTAATCACCAGAATCATGAAGTATATTAAGATTTCTTCTTAAAACCTAATAGTGTGTGTGTGTATGAGGGACAGAGAAGGTGTATGTGTATATGAGAGATGTACAAATGGTTATGTTGATAGAAGAAGCATAGATCTAGCAGAGTGAAAGAGCAGTGAACAATAGAGTAAAGACATCATATTATTAGATCAGAGAAGGTATTGGAAAGAGGAGATCTGTTATCAGCATCATAGTGCATAACAAAGGATCAATTCTTGAGACATTCTAACCAGTGTACCAAGTGAAATCTCTTAACAGAGTGGTTTTAACAGACCTTTCTAAATCTCTTATCCGAGTGCTTACTTTGTTGTAATTTTAAATCCTTTTACAAGGTAGATTGTAATGATCTAAAGCTCTTAACAAGGCAAACCTTTAACCAGGTAGATTACATATTGTGATCAAAATTTGTAGCTCTAACAAGAACACTTTATTGCTGCAGTAGTGAAGATCTTTGTGGGTATCATCCCCACCCTAGTTTTACCTTATTGGGTTTTTGGGTTACCAAAATTATGTTGTCTTGAGTTATTTATTTACTGTCATGGATGCTACTATTTGATAGTTCAATTACATTTATGTATGGTTGTGGATAAATTTTGTTTTAAAGGATAAAAGTTTAAGATATGATTCACTCCCTCTCAGTATCTTGCTTTCCCATATTGTATTTCCAACAATTGGTATCAGAGCATAGTTCTCCTACAAAAGGTTTTAATCAGCTTGAGAGTACAGATCTTAAGATGGAGATTTACAAGTTGGGTAAAGTCATTGAGAATCAAAAGATTGAAATTCAGCTAGCATCGCATCAGCTTGAAACTGCAAGACAAGAACTAAAGAAGTCCTTACAAGCAAGGAAAGATTTGGCCAAACAAATGAACGATACTCATTATCAGGAAGATGACACTACAAATCTATTTTAGAATGGAAACTCCACTGAGAGTAATGTAAAAATTGCAGATCTACTGGAAAGGAACAATACATTGTGTGAAGAAGTCAAAAATCTAAAAAGAGAACAAGAAATGCAAATAGTAAGACTATGTCAAGTAGTGAAACAAAAGAAGAAAGCTGAAGATGACAAAGCTATGGCTGAAGAAGACAAAAGAATGATGACTCTCAGACTTTATGAAAGGACACATGAAGTAAAAATGATGACAAACAATCAGGTTGACATGGTGAATCAACTACTACTTGCAAATCAAGAGATCAGTAGCAAAGATATGGAAGTTGTGAATCTAAAATCTGAAAACAGTCAATTGAAAAATGAATTGAGATCTGAGAAAGATCTAAATGAAAGATTGAACAGACCCAATGAAGCCTTGACTCATTTTGAGATTGTTAGAAACACTGAGAGGGGGGGGGTGAATTAGTGTTTATCTACTTATTCAATTTCAGCCAATTAAACATATAACAAATGTGCATTCAAAGAAACATAACACAAGAACACATAGCACATGATATGATTACGGAGAACCTTGATTAGATGAAAACTTTGGTGGGGATTAGTACCCACAAAATATTGTACTAGGTATAATGAACCTGTTAAAGTTCCTTTTCTCTATTAGAAGCAGTCTTTACAAATTGAGTACAATGACCTGGTTAAAGGTCTGACCCTGTTAGGAGTCTTTTACAATAACCCTGTTAGGGGTGTATGGCTCACTGCCTAGGTTCACTACCCAAATAATATGAAGGCTACAACCCTATGAATGTTGATATGCACTACATCAAAATGAACTGCTGTAGTGACACTATTGTCTGATCAATTTTGTGTATGCATGGATGCTCTTACTTCTTTAAAGAGCTATATCATCTTTTGACCTCATTATACTGTCCCTCTGTAACTTCTTCTTACACTATAATCGACACTTGTAACATATCTTTACATTACATACTTATATCTTCAAATATGAATAGGTGCGACCCAAAACAAATCATTACTTAGCCCTAAAACAAAAATACATAACGCTTCCAAACAAGTCAGCCCAAGCGTGTTTACTATAAAATTAATTACATTATTAAAATCTTATAACTAAAGGTGCTTAGCCATTACATTATAAAATCATACACACTGATCAAAACTATAGTCGACTTCCATGCTCTGTTTCCTGGACTGCAGGTTTACTAATCTATCTGTAACTTTTTTGTACTGATTTTTTGTACTCTGCGTGTTTGGATCTAGCATGTATATACACCATAGAGTATACATCTAAGCACACATGTTCTGGTGTGATCTCTAACACGTGCGCTGATGTGATGATCTCTGTATCTCTTTGTCTGTCTCATTTTCTATACCTAGTCATTTTATCTTCTAAGTTATCTTTGACAGAAACTTAGTATAACTTTGTTGCCATGATTGACAACACAAAATAAGTCATGCTTCCTCAGGAAGTCATCTTGCCAACAATCTCCCCCTTTGTCATTTATGGCAACAAAGGAATGTGGCTAAGTTACTCAAAATGACTTGATATACTTCTCCGCATATACACATTCTATACTACTCCCCCTTTGACATTAATGACAAAGGTGTGCAAAAAGTCTTCAACATACTTACTCCATATAGACTTTTGGGTACACAAATTGAAGAGATTGAATCTCTTTTTGCCAAAAGACTTTCATTGCATCAACAGTTTGAAGATGCGCGCATAGTGCATATGTCAATTTCTCCATTTTCATTAGATCCATACAAGGACCTTGATCATATGTCTATATGGTGTTATCAATCTATTTTATGTTCTCATTAAGAATTTCTAGAGATGGCGCAAGTGCATTCCTCAATTGAGTTTGTCTTACCCTTATCTTGTTGATTTCCTGTTTTGTCTTCTCAATTTTGTCCAACTGACCTTGATAGAAATTATTGCATATGTTCATATCTTGCATGGAGTTTTTAACTAATTTCTTTATGCTATCCACCATTTCTTCTTCCTCTTCAATATTTTTGGTGTGCTCAGAGGTGAGCTTCACTCTATCCATACAGTTTTCTATGACTTTATTTCCTTTATCTACCAATTCCTTTGATATAGCCTGCCCAATCTTTAAGGAATTTAGATCTAAGGTAAATTTCTTTACCAAGTCATTTAATCTCTCCTTCTTGTATTCATCTTCTACAATATTAGTAGCAAATTATATTAAGCTAGTGAAATGTGACTTGAATTTTGATAAGATGTTGTCTACATCTTCAACTGATTGTACTTTGGCCACTTTCTGATCAGCAGGCACTAGGTCATTCAAAATATTCATTGTTTCCAAGAAGCAAGGATTCCTCATTACTTGTTTCTCTTTTTCCTTTTCCATGGCAAGGACACTTATATTTATAAGGTCTTCTTCTCCCCATGCATCTAAACTTGCTGAGTCAGGAGTTAACCTTGACAACAATGATGTAGATGGTTGAGTGGACGGTGAGAAAATAGTGTTCTTACTTGTATCTACACACTCACTTTTGACATGAATCTGCTTCACTGGTGTTTCATTACCTTGAGTATCTTTCTCCTTATCCAAGTCTATTGGGTCAATGGAAGGCACTTCATTCTATTGTAGAGATGTGTCATCTGTGTTCATTGCTTCATCAACCTTATTCATATCATTATCAAAAGTTGTCATAGATATCTTGACATTGTCAACTATTATAGTATCTTCTGTATCTTTAGCTATCTTAGAAGTCATTGTCACTGTGGGTTCTAAATCCTATGGACCTATTGTAGGTGCAACCTAAATTACTGGAGTTGTAACCTGTTTAGGAGGAGCTGGGGTAACTTTTTCTATAGGCGCCGTTGGTGGATACATATGTCTGTCCATAAATACTTGTGCAAATGCCTTTTCAGTCTCCTTTCCAACCTACTCATATTCTTTGTTCATAATCTGTAGAGTTCTTGTCTTACTATGGAGATGAGGCTTTACTAGATCTAATAGAATATCCTTCTCATCATGTGAATAGAAAGGAAGAAGAGTATCCAAGGTTCCTTCTCTAATCTTCATGTCCTCTTCTATAGCATGTCTTTTCATGATCTCCAATATGTTCCATAACTTATCTGGTATTACTATTTTGAGTTCAAGAACAAACTTCTTAAACTTGATCATATGAGATATGATCATAGAGTGTATCTCAGTCTTATCCATCTCTTGATACATGTCATAGAATTTTGATAATGTATCCAGTCTTCCTTCATTTACAATCCTATTCTTCAAGATATTTAGATTAGGTCTAAATCCTACCTCAGGTGGAGCTTGAACATTCTTAGCTCTGCTCCATGTAGCTATTGAGGATGGATTATTTTTAGCCACTTGCTTCCTTCCTCTAGGTCTCTTACTAGGTACAGAAGGTGTATCTAGATCAATTGTGGTAGTAGGCACAGTGGTACTTTCCTCATTTTTCTTCTGTTTCTTCTTCTGAGTTTCAACAGTTTTCTCAATTTTAACTTTAACAATTTTGGCTTCTTTTTCCTTATCCAAATCTTCTTGTGTGACTCCATGCTTTCTTAGAATGTTGGATGTCATTCTAGATGCTTTCCTTTTACTGATGGCAAGTTGTAGTTCAATATCCACTTCATCAGTATTTTCTCTGCAAGTGCCCCATCTAGGTTCATTAGGGTCTTTAGGTGCTGACAATAAGACCTGCGCATATCCTTCTAACACATGGTCTTCTACTTCATACCCTAGTGGATGAATCCACTTAGTTCTAGGCTCAACAAACTCCATACATGTGCAATCTCTCTCTACCATAAAGCATATTGTATCCCTATATTTTTCAACTATCTTCTTAGATAGTCTGAACCTGCTCTGCATTTTGACCCTGAATATATTTATGTCCATATCCATTTTATCTTTTGCACTGCTTTCTACTATGGCTTTACGAAATATTTGAGTCATTGTAGGTTTTCCTTTGTCTAGATAAAGGTTTGCAACCTTTCCAACTATATGGTGATATAAATAGATGATTAGTGATCCAAACCTGAATGTTTTGCTTCTGTCATGTTTGATGATTTTGATATTTTCAATCAACTGATCACGCAAGACCTCACATAGATTGTATTGGGTGTTGTCCTTCACAATTCTAATAGTTGTAAGGACTGTTGCTGCAGAGACACTATTCAACCTGCTTGCTTGTTGAAACTTGTATCCAAGTATCATTGTCATGAGTTTAATGTCATCTTCCTTGATAGGGTTGACTGTCATTCCGCGCCTATCACTCCTAGATAGACAAACTTGCTCAATCTGTTTCTTTACATCTTTACCAGTGGGAAATACTGGTCCAGTCATTAGAAGTTCGGTTAATTGATGGATTAACTCTGCAGTGATATAGACAGGAACATCACCAATCCAAAAGAGATCATCATGAATTCTTCTTAACAAAATCTTTACACATTCTGGTTCTTCAAACTCATGCACATTTGAATACTCCAAAATAGGGTTATCTTGTAGGTGCGCAAATTCATCCTTGAATGTGAAATCCTTATTTAACATTGATGCCATATGAGAAGCTATATTATCATCTCCTAATGATTCCTTTTTATAATAAATGTACGCATGGATATCTTCCACGTGAACAACGCCAAGCGGGGTTTTGGAGAAAGTCCCTTCCACATCATCCAATATGGATTTGAATGGATGCTTCTTAAATATAAACCTCTTCCTCTCTACTACATCAAACACAACTGGGGTCAGCATACTTACTTGTTGTTTGCTTATGTAGGGTTTCCACAAAATTTTGAAATGGTGCAACAGCTTAGGGATTCGCTTCAAACTGATTATCTGTTCATTCAAACTGCCAAGCTGTTATGCCTTCGTGCTTTGATGTCTTAGTGCTCTAATGCTCTTGAATTTCTATGCTCTCAATTGTAATTGTGAAAATGATTGACCATGAACTTTTTTTTTTTTTTTATACAATCTGCCACATTTAATGCTTGCAACTATACATAGAGATTTTCAAACTTTGATCCCGATGCAATTGAGATAATGCGTGAATGCATATATCTATAATCTATGCTTTTAACCATGAATCCAAACGTGCATACTTATAAGTGAGTACACCAACCGTGCAGGGGTTCTGAGCTAGAATAGCTCCCCCTAAGACTAGGAAGGTCTATTAGGTAGAAGTAGAGGGTGCGTCCACTAGGGATGCATCAACTACTTTGTCAACATTTTTTTCCTTCTTAACTTCAATCCATATTTTTCTTGAATCTTCATTTGATTTGACAAAATTGACTTCTCCTTTCTCTTCAAATAGAGAATTTTTGGGATCTTCTTGTTTCTGAGTTTTGGATCTGCAAAAACTTGTGATATGTCCAACCTTTCCACATGTGTGACAAATGATAGGAGGTCTGATGTTCTTTCTCATCATGCTACACTGTTTTGCTGTGTGTCCATTGTAGTTGCATATCTGACATGTAATGTTCTATAAATTTCTTGAGAGTTGATTTCTTTGATTGTTTTGATTCATACTTCTGTGATTTTTCTGATGTTGATTCTTATGAATTGTTCTACAATGTATGTCCCTGTGACCAAACTTATTACAGGAGTAACAATAACCTTTAAAAGGTCTTATCTCTTTGCAATCTCTTGCTAAATGCCCATGTTTATTATATGCATAACAAGTTCTATTAACTTGCTTGATTTCTCTTTTAGGTGGTTCAAATATAACTTTTGTAGTATCTTCAACTTTCTTAGCTTCTGAAGATGCTTCAAGTGTTTTTTCTTTCTCTTGTCATGATTTGATTTCATCTTGTGTTGTACTAAATCCAAGACCAGTAGTGTTCCCTTTTTTTCTTTGTGCATTGAGCTGGGGTTGAATCAAATCAGAACTTGTGTGGAGTTTATCAATCTTATCCTTTGCTTCTATTAATTCAGATTCCAACTTCTTCTTCATGTTTTCCAATTCCAAGACTTTCATGTTTTCCTGTAGAAGTTCCTCTTCCAGTTGATTGCTTTCTTTGATCTTGTCTTCAATGTTGTTCTGGCTATCTGTAAGTTGTTCCTCTAGATCTTCAAGTTTATCTTTTAGAGATTTGTTCTCTTCATTAATATTTTTGACCATTTTTTCTTAGATCACTTGTAGAACAGTCTTTCAGATATTTTCTTAGCCTTTTAATAATTATTTGAGAGCCATCATTTTTCAATCTTAGTTCTTCATTTTCCTTCTCAGATCTGTCAAGATCTTCAAGAGCTGCTTCAAGATTCTTTTTCAAATGTTTTGTTTTAGCTGAGTCCATGATCTCCTCAAGTGGTTAAACTTTCTTTTAGAGGACTAGAGCTCTGATACCAATTGTTAGAAACACTGAAGGGGGGGGAGGGTAAATCAGTGTTTATCTACTTATTCAATTTCAGCCAATTAAACATATATCAAATGTGCATTCAAAGAAACATAACACAAAAAAACATAACACATAACACATGATATGATTATAGAGAACCTTGATCAGAGGAAAACTCCAGTGGGGATTAGTACCCACAAAATATTGTACTAGGTATAATGAACCTGTTAAAGTTCCTTTGCCATGTTAGAAGTAGTCTTTAGAATTTGAGTACAATGACTTGGTTAAAGGTCTGACCCTATTAGGAGTCTTTTACAATAACCCTGTTAGGGGTGTATGTCTCACTTCCTAGGCTCACTGCCCAAATAATATGAAGGCTAAAACCCTTTGAATGTTGATATGCACTATATCAAAAATGAACTGTTTTAGTGACACTATTGTCTGATCAGTTCCGTGTATGTGTGGATGCTCTTACTTTTTTAAAGAGCTATATCATCTTTTGACTTCATTATACTGTCCCTCTATAACTTATTTTTACACTATAATTGACACTTGTAACATATCTTTACATTACATACTTATATCTTCAAATCTGAATAGGCGCAACCCAAAACAAATCATTAGTCGGCCCTAAAAAAAATACATAACGCTTCTGAACAAGTCGGCCCAAGCGTGTTTACTATAACATTAATTAAATTATTACAATCTTTTAAATAAAGGTGCTTAGCCATTACATTATAAAATCATACACGCTGATCAAAACTATAGTTGGCTTCCATGCTCTATTTCCTGGACTGCAGGTTTACTAATCTGTCTGTAACTTTTCTGTACTAATGTTTCATACTCTGCGCATTTGGATCTAGTATGTATATACACCATAGAGTATACATATAATCACACATGTTATGGTGTGATCTCTAACACATGCACTGATGTGCTGATCTCTGTATCTCTCCGTCTCTCCTATTTTTTGTACTTAGTCATTTTATCTTCTAAGTTATCTTTGACAAAAACTTAGTATGACTTTGTTGCCATGATTGACAACACAAAAAAAGTCATGCTTCCTGAGGAAGTCAACTTGCCAATAGAGACTTGATGGAAGCATCAAGGAGATCTAAAGATTCTTCTAGATTAGGTCACACTGAACAACAAACATCTATTGAGAAAGGAGAATCATCTAAGACTGGTGAAAGGAGGAGTGCAAAGAAAAAAGAAAAACAAGCCTATATGCCATCACTGTGGAAAATCAGGACACACATCAAACATCTGCTGAAGAAAGAATGGTAAGTCCAATCCTAAACCTAAGTTCAATGGTTATTTATTTAACTATAAGAAGTTTGGAAATCAAGCACATGAATGTTGGGCAAAGGCAAATAATGCATCTCCCACACCTAGTTTCAACGGATATTGTTACAACTGTCAAAAATTTGGACATAGAGCACAAGATTGCAGATCTAATGCTAAACAAAAATGGATATCAAAGACACAAGAAAAAGAACCAAGAAAGGGTAACACCTAAAATTGGGATTATAACACATGGAATAGCTATTATTACTATGGTGATTATGGACATGTTCTGAAAAACCGCATAAAGACACATTTTAGAGGTAAATCTAAGAGTTGGATGAATGGAAGCCTAGTTTTCTATAACTGTCTGAAAATTGGTCATACTAGGAAAGATTGCAAAACAAGAGTACTTGCTCCCACTGTTGAGGAAATTAGAGCACATAAGAACTAGACATGGGTAAGGAAAATAGAACCGAGCAGCAGTGAAGCTACTGAAGCTGAGGTCACCCAATCCAATGGATCAGATGATCCCACCATCACTAATTAAGCAAAGGAAGGTATGTAAGGAGATATGTTTATATTTCACATCTTTTATCAGTTCCTAACACATAATAGTGCAATAGTCCATATCTGCATATAAAAAGATGCATTAGGACACATTTTGACTTATGTAGCATACAAAGTCTAAATGCACTATAGGTGTCGAGCAACAGTATATTTCTAATGTATGCCGAGTAAGTTTTTGTTTGACAACTGAGTAGCAAGTGAATTTTGTGAGTTGACTGAGGACAGTCGCTTGGCACTCACTCAATGGAAAGAACATTTAATGCTGACCTAACTTTCAACTGTTGGAGCCTATATAAAGGAAAGAGCTATTTCATTTCTTCTCACCACGTGATTAAGAATTTCATAAGAGTGATTGTGCATTTGTGAACTTGAACTCAACAAACTTTTTCAAAGATTTCTACAGTGTGCCGTCGGAAACCTTTTAGTGGAAAGTGCATATTTTGTTACTTGCCGAGGTACTCTATTTGTGATCTTTGAAATCTAATTTTTTCAGATAAAATGGCTGCAAGTTCCTCTACACTAGTGAAGAGAATGGAAAAGGAATTTCTAAATGTTCAATTGGTAAGGAGCGACACCTGTGCGCCTCCTAATTTACATGCAGTTCCTGAGAGCGCCATCAAGTGTGATCTGAATGGAGCCCTATCATCAATTCCACTGAAGGTACTTATGATCCACGATATCAGGTCATGCTATATATTTAAGATAAGTGAATTCAGAGATCATGAGCTTAGGGAATCTTACAACAGATTGTGAATTGATGGAGCCCTAAAAGATGAACATAAATACTTAACTGAGAGAGGGTTAACTCGTGCCCTAGAATTTCTGAGAGAGTTCAGAATGGAATGGATCAAGATTATTCTAAGTTGAATACACAACATGAACATATGGCTAGAGAATGGACCAGTAAAGATAAAAAGAGAGATCATTCATCGAGTAACAGGTTATCCAATTCTAAACGGGAAAAGAATTATGGAATGTCAAATTAAAGAGAAAATAGAAGAACTCAGTGGAGTTGTTTGGAACAAAAGAGGGATGATGATCTCTACGATTAAATATTTGGAGCTTGATTTCATAGTTAGGGTTATAGCTCATAAATTATATCAGCCAAGATGACTGGATAGTGTCCCATGCATTGTAGTCGACCAGGCTTAGAAGATTGTGAAGAAGGATCATACATATGACATTGCCGAGCTTCAACTAATACAACTGGCCGAGAACCTTTCTTTAATCAGAAGGGAAAAGAGTTCATTATGTAAGTTTGGATCTCTGCTCACTTGCATACTTTTCTACATACATAACACTTTTCCTACTTTTGGAAACATAGTGTGGAAAATAGACAGACCTATCACTCAACAAATCAATGCTTTTATTTAGCAATTAGGTGATAATTTTGACAATGTTATCAGAACATATTTTGTGGAATTTAAGAAAAATATGAGGTTAAAGAGTAGAATTCCCAAGTCACTAGTTCAAAAACATTATGAGGATGTTTGTTTCCTTGTTGACATAGATTACACTTATGTGCAGGCAGTAGTGCCAAGGGTATCAAGGCTAAGGCCATTACCTTATGAAGTAAACATTGATGAGACATCTATAGCAATAACAACTTTATTGGTAGAAGAAATTGACAATACAGTGAAATGTCTTGGAAACTATGAAGAAGCTAAGTCCAGAATCACTATGGATTTGAAGGCTAGCACTATGGAGAGAAAGAGGAAGAGAATTTTCAAAAATATGAAGAAGATGGTTGGAATTTAGAGTGATGAAGAAGTAGAAGATGCACCTTTGGGGCTATCAACAAGACATGGAGAAGATATGTCTAGTGAAGAAGAAGAAGAGGAAAGTGAACCTGAAGAAGAGGTCACTGTGAAAGGTAAAGGGAAGTAGCCAATAGTTGCTGAGGCAACTAAACAAAGAAAAGATAAACCTAAGGCTACCCCTCCTGTTACTAACCGGCCAAGGACTAGGGAATAATCTCTTTCCCAAACAAAAAAAGTATATACAAAGAAGAATGCTAGGGAGAGAAGCTCAGGGAAGAGGAAACAAGTTGAAACCAAGGTTGTGCCGAGCCAACCTACTAAGAAAAGACCAAGGAGGAAGCTATACTTGGAATCTAAAGATGATGAGGAGATAGATACAGATGTAACTAGAAACATCCCTACAACACCATATAAACCAATGACCAATATTAATGAGGTATGTAAGAACCTAAGAAGTAACTCAAGTTTAGCAGGATTCAAATTTATAAAGTATGAAAAACAAAGTGTAGTAAATAAGCACAAGATTTAGGAAGCCTTAATAGATATGATGGGAACATTCAAAATGACACCTATATAGATAGGAGAAAGTGTCACTATAGAACTATATGATATTTTGTCTCAAAAATGGCAATATGCATTGATGACTGAAAGGCAAATAAGGGAAGGAACATTGGCTAAGATCATTCCTAACTTAACAAAGAAACATATAGCTAAGTTTATTGAACAATGTAAAGGGAAATTTATTCCTAAATAGAGAGCCTATGAAATTATGAGGAATGATGTTGAAGGTGTAGTACAATAGAGCAACATAATATGGAAGGAAAACTTTGGGTTAATTGCTAAGAAGGTTGATGAGAAAGATAGAGACAACTCAGAGCCGAAGGAAATGGAGAAAGAAACTGCTATAAATCAAGCAGAAACTGAAATTGAAACCCAAAAGGAAATAGGTGATGTGCAAGTTACATAATTGAAAATGGATATTCCAATTGACACTGCACTTGGAGAAGACAACAATGTGGATGCCGAGGATCAGAATGAGTTGGCAGACACAAGTATTCAATCGCCTATTCGAGAAATTGAGACCAAAATAGAGAAAGGATAAAAGGAGGTAATCAATACAAATCCACCTATTTTAGAGGTTGTACAAATAGTTTTAGGGAGTGAAGATAAGATGGAAGAAATTGCAGAAAAGCCCATAAAATAAGAGGCTATACAAGTGTTGGTTGAGCTACCACACTCTGCATCATCTACTCCCACTACACCTAAAATAGGAAGTGTACCTAATCAACAAGTAATCTTGACATAGGTGAAGGCAACAAGTGAAATTAATATTGACAAAGGTAATGATATCATTGTAACTGAGCTGAGTATCAGCTCTTTAGAACTCAAAAGGAAG
The DNA here is from genome assembly GCA_018584345.1 of Thuja plicata. Lineage (NCBI taxonomy): Eukaryota > Viridiplantae > Streptophyta > Pinopsida > Cupressales > Cupressaceae > Thuja > Thuja plicata. Next base: position 1,647,570 of record MU224966.1, read on the forward strand.
AAGTCACATAAGAGGAAGTCACCTAGTCCAAGTGTCACTTTGGATGAAGTGATTGTGATTCCTAAATGGGATATAGACAACTTGACATATGAACAGATTCAAACTCTGCAAGACCTTTTGAAGAGGAAAAATAAACAAGAGGAACTGAAGAGGGAACACCAACAAAAGCAAGTATTACATGAGATGAAGGATATTTTTGTTAATTATTTTGATATAATAAATGTAAATGAACAAACTTCAATACTGGAATAGTTAGTCCATATTGTGTAGAAAGTTAATGATGAAAATGTTGAGGCAAATGAGAAGTTGCTACAATATTTTGAGAGAAAATTTGAGAACAAAGTTTTGGAGAAGATATCACCAGAGATTGCTATCAAATAGGTTGAACTTTCTTCTCTTATTAGTAATCTTGAAGAAGTTGCAAATAATGTTTATTCCTTGTATAAAAATCTATGTGATGTAGAATTCTTTACCAAGGATAACCAACAGCTTATTGAGAAGTTGCAACTAGATTTGAAGTCAACATGGAGTACATTGAGTATGGATGCTATTTCTAGCTCCTTAGATTTTGACAAGTTGACTCATGCACAGAGAAGATTAGCTGAGCTTATGGCTGAAGATGGCAGAATTAGAGAAAAGTTAATAACTATTTAGACTGCCTTAATACCTCCTATGGAGGTTATATAGAAAGAACTTAAAACTTCAAATGAATTAGTCAAGAGGGATTCTCATCTCTCTACAGTAGATAGCTGGTAAGTGTAGCTGCCGAGCTAGAAATTAAGTTATAAGTCATGAAGTTTGTAATGTATAGTTGGGATACATCATTTGCACTAACTTTAGAGCTTCATAAGTCATTTTTGGATAAGTATAACTTCACCCTTGTAGCTATCAATGACAAAAACAAGGGGGAATCAGATAAGGAAATAGATAAAGATATGTAGAATCAAGCATAATATTTTGTATGGCATGTATATTATGTAAGTATGAATATAATATTAGGGGGAGTATGTTGTGTACTTAGGAAAATTTTATGAATGTAAAGAAATGATAAGTGTGTTTTTGCCACTAATATCAAAGGGGGAGATTGTTGATCATTAGTGTCCCACACTTAGAAATTTATCTAAGAAGGTTAGCCGATCATCACTATGGCTGAGCTATCCAGTATAGGCTGAGCAATCTGGCATAGTCATTGCCAAGTAGATATTGGTTGCTGAGTGACTCAGAAATCAAGGAAAAGTTGATCATGTTCATGCCGAGAGCCAGAGTCTTAATGTGTCAAGCAAGACAGTTTTGACATATATGTTTGGAATGGCACAAACTTGAAGGTAAACTATTTTGGGCCGACTTGTTCATGCATTTAATGATTTCAACAGATTTAATTACACATTAATTATCTGATCCCAATGTGTGACATGGAGCCAATCAAAAAATTGGAATGCTTAAGCGACATAAGCATTTGATCCTGATCGTTGATCTAGATCTAATCACTAGATTCGTGAAGTATATTAAGATTTCTTCTTAAACCCTGATAGTGTGTGTGTATGTGCATGAGAGACAAAGAAGGTGTATGTGTACATGAGAGATGTACAAAGGGTTATGTTGATAGAAGAAGCATAGATCTAGTAGAGTGAAAGAGTAGTGAACAACAAAGTAAAGACATATCAGATTATTAGATTAGATAAGGTATTGGAAAGAGGAGATTCGTTATCAGCATTAGAGTGCATAATGAAGGATCAGTTCTTGAGACATTCTAGCCAGTGTATCAAGTGAAATATCTTAGCAGAGTGGTTCTAATAGACCTTTCTAAATCTCTTAGCCAAGTTCTTACTTTATTGTAAGTTTAAATCCTTTTACAAGGTAGATTGTAATGATCTAAAGCTCTTAACGGGGTAGACCTTTAACCAGGTAGATTACATATTGTGATCAAACTTTGTAGCCCTAACAGGCACACTTTATTGCTGTAGTAGTGAAGATTTTTTTGGGTATCATCCCCACCCCAATTTTACCTTATTGGGTTTCTAGGTTACCAAAATTCTGTTGTCTTGAGTTATTTATTTACTGTCATGGATGCTACTAGTTGATAGTTCAATTAAATTTATGCATGGTTGTGGATTAGTTTTGTTTTAAAGGATAAAAGTTTAAGATCTGATTCACCCCCCTCTCAGTATCTTGCTTTCCCATATTGTATTTCCAATAGACAACAGGCAAGTTTTAAAAAAATGAATGAACTTTTCATAAATAAAAACATGTTAAAAAAAAAATTATAATGTTCCACTTAAGTTAAAATCTCAAAATTAAACTTCTAAAATGTAAAAGCCAAAATAAAAAAAATATCCCAATTAATTTAAAATACTGACAATAAAAAAAATAATAATATGATATTGATCGGTGACACCATTATTAAATTAAAAAAATCATTTTACTCATACACTCACTATCAACTATTACAGACAACTAGAATAGACAAACATAAAACATTTTTATCATCACATTATGCAAGTGTAGTAAGATGTTACCATGTGGTAACCAAATGAGTAGGCATATGAACATCGCAATTTTATCCCAAGAGTAGGAATGATAATTAGGCTTCAAAACATGATTGGCCATATGATTAACTCCAATTTAGCCATCATCTAGGGTATTATAGGCATTCTCACACCTGTGGAGGCATGTGTAGTCAATGCCTGGTACCTACCATTACTTAAATACCACATGTCGAGTGTACCAAATCACACACACACACACACACACACAGCTAATGCTCAAATAACATCATAAATATCTTTAGTTAGAGAAAAGGAACTTTAGTGGTGTAATCATTCCATGAATGAACTACAACACCGCCTCTTCTCACATAAAGTCATCATCTATCTAATTTTTTAAACACCATTAAATAATATCAAATAGCATTAATCACCATTTAAACATCACAATTACAATCTCATCTACACTATAATATTATGCATCTTCAATCATTATCAAGTGATATAATATATCATTAAAATTATTAACTAATATTAACATTATTTAATAGATATTAATTAACTTATGATTAAATCCCTAGAATATATTTGTAACAACACAGAATCAATATTGCATGGTACTTGAATCAATGACACAACATCACACTCATGATGGAATTATAAAAAAATTCCAAAGCCAAAATATTGTGTGTTTGTGTTTGTTGTTCGTACTCTCATTTTTGAGGGTACCATTTTAAATCTTGTAGATTTTAAGCCATCTTTCATGGCAGATTTTTAGTTTTTCAGAGGACTTGTGTAGTTTCATATTGGATTCACATAGGGTAGAAGGTTAGAATGAGGTAATATAATTATTAACGAGTTTACTAGCACAATAAGATCAGGTAGAACTGTACCAGTGAGTTGAGGGCACCCCTATTTTGAAGTCTATTCTAGAAATAACTAAGGGCATTTATCCCACATTCATAGTGCTAGGGATAAATTTAAAATGTTTATAACTGTGTGTATATATGTTAAGTGCCTTAAAGGCATGTGGTTTTGTCCTAGAAAGCTTAAGTGGTTTGTATTTAGTGGCAGATAGCTAGCAGTTAGGGAAGACAATTTTGGTGGCCCCATGGTTAGAGGACAGACTGCAAGATGTTGAAATGTGGTGGTAAAGATTAGTAGGATAGAAATCCAAATAGGTGAATACCTTGATATATGGTGGGCTCTTTCATGATCACGTGATTCTAGTCATTAGAAGAAAAAGGATTCACATGATCATGCAAGAGTGACATGTGGATGGGGCTGGCCAGATAGATTGATGACATGGCATAGACCCTAATGAATCAGAGACTGTTACTTGGAAATTAATAAAATAATGATGAGGTACAGTAATGACACATGGAAAAATAACAAAGGATGTTGAGCTGTGATGTCTTGGGTTTAAACTATAGTTACAAGAATTTCTAACCAACCGCGGTAACCTCTGTTAGAATAGTCCCAAAGGATAAATGAGAGGGGGGGGGGGTGAATCAGTTATCAGCTAATTTAATTATTTTATTTTCTTAACTTCAAAATATAATAAAGTAAATGCACATTCAGATAACACAATAGAAAACACCATAATTTGGTTATGGGGAAACCAAATGGTAAAAACCTCGGTGGGAATTAACACCCATAATGAACTATACTTGTTTATAATAATCCCTATTAGATGATCTTGCAACCCTGTTAGGAGTTGTTATTTTCAATGCAATAAGTATAGTGACCTGGTTAAGGGTCTGACCCTATTAGGAGTCTTTTACAAATAACCTTGTTAGGGGTGGGGACTCACTTTCCAAAAGCTCACCGCTTCAATGGTGAAGGCTACAACCTTCTGTAGAATAGATACGCACTATATCTGATTGATGAACTATAGAGTAGACCTATTGTCTTGATCAGTTCCAATGTATTGTAATCTTACATTGCTTCTTCACATAGATCCTTGATGAATGAAACACAACTGATATTCTGCCCTGTACATTTTCTGTCTCTTTTCTTATCATTCACACTTAGCGTTCCACAAATGAACTACTATGAGTATCTTCCTCAAAGTATGAGATCATGGGACCTATTAGGCAACTCTTCATAACATCCTTGTCGACTTAACTAATCATGTAAGCATAAATACAACTGCGCAATATAAACTGAATAGACGTGACGCTTCACAAAGTCGGCCTCACCAAATTAACTCTAACATTGCAATCTTGTTGAAACACATTTGGAACCTTTAGATAACTATCTTTAACTCATTAATAATCTTGACTATACACATGAATATCCCAAAGATAGGCACAACTCAAGAACCAATGCAATACATTGGCTTTTTACAGACAAACTCCAAAAACTGTAAAAGCCACAAACAGAATTGCACAACATAATTGAAACTTCATATCTGAGTCTGTGTATGAAAAAAACATCAACAAAATGTCTAGAACATGAATATAACTGTGCAAGGCTTAACATCATCATTTTGATAAGTACATACAAAACACTATTGTATATTATATGTTGTCATCAATGACAAGCATACAATCAACTAGCTGCCAAAAGTAAATCTTGAACAATCTCCCCCTTTGACATTGATGGCAATATATGATATTAAAAACATCTTCAGCACATGGTGTCTTCTTTCTTTTTACAATCTTCTCAATATCCTCATCAAAGCTTCCTCTACACTGCTGCAGCTCCTCTATCTATTTTTATACTCCCCCAGAGTATATGCTCCCCCTTACTATATACTTCCCCTTTGATATCAATGACAAAGGGTGCCATAAGCAATTAGGCACAGGCACTACTCCAGAAGTAGAGTAGTCAACCATTTATCAGTCACTCTGGACTGATGTTCTTGTTTCTTTATCTAATCAGACTTAGGAGAGGGAATTAATCCCAACTTGTCCCTGAGATACTCAAAAGTATCTTTTGATAAAGGCTTTGTGAAAATATCTGCCAACTATTCTTTGGTGCTCGCATAGTCCAATTTTACTTCATTATCTACAAATTTTTCGCTAAGAAAATGGTATTTGATCTCAATGTGCTTTGTCTTTGTTTGCATCACAGGGTTCTTGGACATGTTTATAGTAATGGTGTTATCATAGTGAATAACAATAGGATAATCAACCTGTATACCAAAATCTTTAATCATCTGCTTGATCCAAACCATTTTTGAACAATTCAATGCTGCTGCAACATATTCAACTTCTACTATTGACTGAGAGATACAATTTTGCTTCTTTCTTACCCAAGAAACCAACCTATCTCTAAGAAATAATGCTCCTCTAGAAGTACTCTTCCTATAATCAAGACAACCTGCCCAATCTGCATCTGTATATACATGAAGTTGTACATTCTCTAATTTAGGATACCATAAACCATAGTCTATAGTTCCCTTTAGATATTTGAATATTCTTTTTATTGTCATTAGGTGATTCTATTTTGGTTCAGCTACAAATCTTCCAACAATGCCAACTGCATTAGATATGTCTAGTCTAGACTGAGTAAGATATATAAGTTTTCCAATCATAGAATTATACAATGTCTTGTCAACTGCTGCGAAGTCATCTTCTTTAGAAAGCTTGCTTCCTATTATCATAGGAGTGCATATTGGCTTACAGTCTTCCATCTTGAAAGTCTTCAGTATTTCCTTCACATATTTGGACTGATTTATAAATATCGCTTTATCTGTCTGCTTTACATTTAATCCCCAAAAGTATTTTATAGGACCAATCATGCTCATTTCAAATTCATTCTGCATTACTTTTGCAAATTCTAAACTAAGCTTGTCATTACCTCCAAAGATAATGTCATAAAAAATATGGCAACAATTAATAATCCATCAGGTGTCTCTCTTATGAATAGGTTATAGTCTGCTACTCCTTTCTTAAATCCAATATTGGTAAGATAACCATCTAGTCTCTCATACCAAGCTCTTGGGGCTTGTTTAACTCCATAGAGTGCTTTCTTCAATCTGCATACTATGTCTGGTTTATCTGATAGATTAAATCCTTCAGGTTGTTCTATGTAGACCTCTTCCTTCATGTCACCATTCAGAAAGGCTGATTTGACATCCATTTGATATACTTTGAAGTCTTTGAATGTTGCATAGGCCAAAAATAACTTAATGGCTTCTAATCTTCTCATAGGGGAAAATGTTTCAGTGTAATCTATCCCTTCCCTCTGCACATATCCTTTACACACTAGTCTTTCTTTGTTTCTAACCACTGTACCATCTTAATTCATCTTGTTCCTGAATACCCACTTTGTTCCAATCACATTTTTGTCACTAGGTCTAGGAACAAATTCCCATGTGTCATATTTTATTATTTGATCTAATTCTTCTTCCATTGCTTTCTGCCAATCAAAGTCCTTGCAAGCATCTTCAACATTTAAGGGTTCAATTTGTGAAAGTAAACATACTTCTTCATCTACTGTTAGAATTTTTGCTTTAGATCTAGTCAAAACACTGCTGCTCTGATCTCCAATGATATCAACTTTTGAATGATACCTAGATGTGAACTTTGAAACTTTTTGTATCATATCCTCATCTGTAATCTGTGATACTTCTTTTCTTGATTCAAGTTCATTACATGATACATCAATGCAATCAAACATTTCTTCAATAATAGTATCTTTAATGCTAGGCCTAGGTTCATCCTCAATCATAGGTGCATATTCATAGTATCTCTCTTGAACCATGAACTTCTCATCAATATTTGCATGAGTACTTTCAATTATCTTCTTTAATCTCAAATTAAAACATATGTATGCTTTTTTTTTAGTAGAGTAACCAAGGAAAATACCTTCATCACTTCTAGCATCAAACTTACCAACACCATCATCTCTCTATTAGAATAATAAGTAGAAAAATGCAAATATTAACACACAGAAGAGAACACAATAACACATAAATTTAATGTGGTTCACCCAATCCCTGGGCTACATCCACCAACAGCGAGTCCAATGTTTTTATTATTATCTAGTGATTACAATCTAAAACCTTCAACTCAATACCACCATAGGAAGCTGAAAAATCCCTCTTATAATGAATCTCAAACCCTAATCCCTTTTCACAAGTATTTTTGACTTAACCTAATTAGGGAAAAAATACTTTGACTAATAGAAAATTGATGGCCAACCCTTTACAATATTATTAAGTCATTGTTGGTGTCAAGGGGGGCTGCCCCTTGACCCCACCCTGGGGTGCTGCCCCAAAGGGCCCCCACAAGGGGCTCTTCCCCTTAACCCCATCTGGGGCACTACCCAAGGACCCCGCAAGGGGCTCTACCCCTTGACTCCAAGCTTGGGGGCACTACCCCCAATCTCCTATAGATAAGTCTGGGGGGAAACCACACTGAAAGAACCTGAGTCTGATTAGGATCCACATACATAACAATCTCCCACTTGGATACTGATTAGACTCCACAACAATATCCTCCCACTTGGAGACTGATCAACCAAACCTATAGCTCCCACTAGAATAAAGAAACCACCCTGGATTCTGTTGTTCTTTTATTTTGTTCAGTCTAGAAGACCAACCAAAGCTGAAGAGAAATTCAGCTTCTCCCTTGTCACTACCTTTGTAAACATATCTACTAGATTATCATCTGTATGTATCTTCTCCAACTTTAACTGTCCATCATCCAAAACTGACTGAATGAAATGATATCACAATTGTATGTGCTTTGTTTTTGAGTGCAAAGTAGAATTCTTTGCAATATGAATGACACTCTAACTATCTGAATACAAATAATTATTTGCCTATGGATGTCCCAATTCTTCCATGAAGAATTGAAGCCATATCATCTCCTTGGCTGCCTCTGTAGCATCAACATACTCTGCCTCTGTAGTGGATAACACATTCACCTTTTGTAACTAAGAAATCCAACTCATTGCTGTCCCACCAACAATAAATACATAACTTGTAGTACTCTGTCTAGTATCTATATCTCCTACCAAATCTGAGTCAACATAGCCATGAACAGTAGTAGAAGAGTCCCCAAAGTGTAAACACTTATTGGATGTACCTCTCAAATATCTAAGAATCCATTTGACTGCATTCCAATGCTCAATCCCAGGGTGACTCATATACCGGCTAATGACTCCCACTGCATGTGCAATATCTAGCCTAGTACATACCATAGCATACATTAATCTCCCTATAGCTAAAGCATAAGGTATCTTGGACATTTTTGCCTCTTCTTCTGGTATCTTTGGACACATTTCTTTAGTCAATTTCAAATGACTAGGCAAAGGTGTAGTGACAGCTTTTGCATCCTTCATGTAGAATCTCTGCAACACCTTTTCAACATAATCAACCTGAGATAGAGTTAATTTTCTATTCTTCCTATCTCTACAAATTTTTATGCCAAGGATTTGTGTTGCTATCCCCAAATCCTTCACAGCAAAAGATTTTTCTAACTGTTGTTTCAACCCCTTAATATGATCCATGTTAGATCTAGCTACAAGCATATCATCAACATATAAACATAAAATAATATAGCTGTCATTATTTAACCTCTTGAAATAAACACAATGGTTAGAATTACATCAAGTGTATCCATTCTCATTCATAAAAGTATCAAATTTAATATACCATTGCCAAGGTGCTTGCTTCAAGACATATAAACATTTCTGCAATTTGCACACTAAACTCTCCTTACCCTTGACCTCAAATCCCTGTGGCTGTACCATATATATTTATTCATTCAAATCACCATGAAGAAAGGCTATTTTAACATCAAGTTGATATAAATGCAAATCTTCAGTAGCCACAATACTTAAAACAGTATGAATAGAAGTCATTTTAACAACTAGAGAAAAAATCTCATCAAAATCAATATCATGTTTCTGTGCAAATCCTTTAACGACTAGTCTGGCTTTAAATCTTTTCTTACCTCCATCTTCTTCTTTCAACCTATAAACCCATTTATTCTGCAAATCCCATTTACCTATAGGTAACTTACATAAATCTCAAGTCTGATTTTTCAGCAAGGAGTCCATTTCATTTGTCATTGCAGACTCTCACTGAAGTTTTGTATCCACCTGCATAGCTTCATTATAACATTCAGGTTAACCAGCATCAGTTAATAAGATATAATACAAAGAAGGTGAAAATATATATGGAGGTCTACTTAGCCTTGTTGACCATCTAGCATTCACTGGGGTGTGTAGTACTTGTTTTTACTGTAGTTGCGGAGCATAAGGAATTTATGGAACATTATCATTTGGAATATCATCCAGCACTACATAATCATTTTCTTTCTTCTCATGCTGCTGCAACAGATCTTTGTACAACACTTTCTCATTGAATATGACATCCCTGCTTCCTACAATTTTATGATTTTCAAAATCCCAAAGCCTATAACCAAATTCATCAATGCCATATCCAACAAATATACATTTCTTAGATTTAGCTTCCAACTTGTTTCTATTTTCATAATCTATATGTGCAAACGCTTCACAACTGAAGGTTCTGAGAAAAGCATAACTCACCTTCTTACCTATCCATGCTTCCTCTGGGATACCACAACCCAAGGGAGTAGAGGGACCTCTATTTATCAAATATATAGAAGTATTTATAGCCTCTGCCCACATGTTTAGGGGGAGCCCAACATGCAACCTCATGCTCCCAGCACGTTCCATTATTGTCCTGTTCATGCGTTTAGCCACTCCATTTTCTTGTGGAGTCCTTGGAACTATTTTTTGTCTACGAATACCAGTAGAGGCACAATAATCTTAAAATTATTTTCTTCAATACTCACCACCATTATCAAATCTGAGACATTTTAATCTTTTTCCAGTCTAATTTTCAACCAAGCTTTTCCATTTCTTAAAAGTTTCAAATACATAAGATTTCTGTCTAATGAAATATATCCATACTTTCCTAGTTGCATCATCAATGAATGTAACATAATACTAAGAGCCACCAAGGGAAGATACAAGAGCTGGACCCCATACATCTGTATGCACAAGCTCTAATTTTTCATCTTTCTTTTCCTTCCCACTCTTTACAAAACTAACTCTCTTTTATTTTCCATACACACAACTTTCACAGAAATCCATATTAACACATTTCAGGCCTGGTAGAAATTTCTTTGAATGAAGTAATTTCATACCTTTTTCACTCATGTGCCCAAGTTTATTGTGCCACAACACTATTTCAGAATCTCTAGCTACTGTCTCTTGTTCTACCTGCTCAACTGCAGCAACTGTTCATGAAAATTCATTTTTCTCTTAAATGATTAAAGTAGAGGGAACAATATGACCTGTACAAAGCTATAAGGTGCCTACTTTCACACATTTTTCTACTACTAAGGAACCTTTTGAAACCTTCCAATTTTTATCATTAAAAGTAACTGTGCAACCCTCATCAGTGAGTTGCCCTGCTAAAATTAAATTCCTACTCAGCCTTGGAACATGTCTTACCTCTTGTAGTAGCCAATGATTCCCATTGTGCAACTTAATCTTGATTCTACCTTTTCCAATAATTTGACAGGGTTCATTATCTCCCAAATAAAATAGCCCAAAATCCCCTTAGACATAATAAAAAAAATAACCTCTATGGGGTGTAGCATGAAATGAAGCCACTGAATCTAACACCCATGAATCATCAACATTTTATAAAGACAAGAGCAAACCATCCTCTTCGGATTTGTTACTTACCACATTTGCCTCCTTGTTTCCATCATGTTTGTCTCCTTGATCTTTCTTCCAAGTCCAACAATCTTTCTTCTTATGTCCTGGTTTTCCATAGTTCTAGTAGTCTCTAGGTCATCTTGACTGAGACCTCTTTCCCTTTGACTTCCCTCATGATTTTCCATGATTTCCAGAGTTGTTTCCTCTATCTCTTGTTCTGCCTTTGCTTTCTGTGTTCAATACACTACCCAGTGTGGATGCCCCTGAGCTTTTCCTATGAATTTCCTCACTCAATATAACACCAACAACATCATCAAACTTTAGGGTATTAGAACCAGAAACAAAATTACTAACAGCCATTACCAAGCCATTCTAGCTTTCTAGAAAAGAGCACAAAATCAAGAGAGCCCTAACCTCTTTATCAAAGGTAATTTCAACTGAAGTTAACTGACTTGTAACTATATTAAACTCATTCAAATGATTAGCGACTGATCCACCTTCTACCATTTTCGTATTAAATAAATGCTTCATAAGAAATACCTTGTTTGAAGCTGAAGGCTTTTCATATAACTTTTCTAGGGTTTCCATTAGACCTTTAGCTATCGTTTCTCTAGTAATATTGAATGCCACTGATTGTGCCAGGCATAAACAAATAATCCCTAGTGCCTTCCTATCCAAAATATCCCAATCTTCCTGAGACATTGTTGCCTCTTTATTGGCTACTCCCTCTAATGGCTGCCATAGATCCTTCTGATAGAGATAGTCCTCCATTTGCATCTTACATAACTTGAAGTTCTGCCCATTAAACTTATCAACCTTCAGCCTACCCTCATCTGCCATTTCTCCCACTTAACCGAGAGACTCTCCCACTAGCTCATGAGACTTTCTTTAGAGAATAGATGAAAGAACGAACAAAAAAATCTCACTCTGATACCACTTTTTAGAATAATAAGTAGAAAAATGCAAATATTAACACAAATAAGAGAAAAGAATAACACAAAAATTTAACGTGGTTCACCCAATCCTTGGGCTACATCCACCAACAGCGAGTCCAATGTCTTTATTATTATCCAGTGATTACAATCTGAAACCTACAACTCAATACCGCCACAAGAAGCTACAAAATCCCTCTTACAATGAATCTCAAACCCTAAGCCCTTTTCACAAGTATTTTGACTTAACCTAATTAGGGAAAAAATACTCTGACTAATAGAAAATTGATGGCCGACCCTTTACAATATTATTAAGTCATTGTTGGCGTTGAGGGGGACTACCACTCGACCCCACCCTATGGCATTGCCCCAAAGGGTCCCCACAAGGGGTGCTGCCCCTTGACCTCGCCTGGGGCACTGCCCCAAGACCCCACAAGGGGCTCTGCCTCTTGACTCCAAGCTTGGGGGCGCTGCCCCCAATCCCCTGTAGATAAGTTTGGGGGGAAACAGTGCTGAAAGAACCTGAGTCTAATTAGACTCCACATACATAACACTCTCTTGATGTATCACTTGCTACCAAAGATTCTAAAGTATTTTACTATAGGTATATTACCAAACCAAATTTCATAAGGTGTCTTATCCACGCCTAGCCTTAGTTGTGTTCTATTGATAGTATATACTGCTGTATTGACTGCATCTCTCCAATAGGTGTGCGCAACTTTTCCTTCAATCAAAATAGTGTGCACTATATCAAGTATGATTTTGTTCCTTCTTTCTGCTATCCCATTCTGCTATGGAGTTCTAGGTGTACTCAACTATCTTTTAATTCCATGTTCTTCACAGTAGTCATAAAACTAGTTAGAGGTGAATTCTCCTCCTCTATCTGATCTTAGACACTTTAGTTTTAATCCAGATTCATTCTCAACTTTAGCTTTGAATATTTTGAACTTTTCAAAGGCTTCAAAATTGTCCTTTAAGAATGCAACCCACATCATCCTTGAAAAATCATCAACAAAAAAAATGAAATACCTTTCTCCATAGTATGATCTTGTTTGAGTAGGACCACATAAGTCTGTATGCACCTGGTCTAACTTGTTTTCAGCTGAGTTCTACTTGCTTCTGAAAGAGCTCCTTACATGCTTTCCCATAACACATTCCCTACACATTGTGTCAAATGGTCTTGCAATACTTGGAAGGTCTCTAACTACCTTGACATTTCTTATCTTTACTATATTATCAAAATTGATATGACAGAGTCTCTTATGCCATAACCAATTGTCATCCACTTTTGCAACAAAACAACTTACATCTGAATTGAGCTGAAAACATTACCTTTTGTTTTTGAGCTTGATGCAATCATGTATCCTTCTTTGTTGATAATAATGTATTTTTTTTCTTTGAATTCCAAATGATAACCTTTGTCAAGTAGCTTTCCAACACTAAGTAAGTTGTCATTCAATCCATCAACATATAGAATGCCATATATATTGTTCTTTCCATCTAGGGTGATATATCCTCTGCCTATGATAGGTTTTGGAGTGTTATCTCCAAATCTAACCATACCACCTTTGTACTTGTATAGATGAAAAAATCTATCTTTATCACCTGTCATGTGGTGAGAGCATCTGCTGTCAATGATCCAATCAGTTCTGATGTCTACTTTGGAAATTAGGGATAACTCCTGTGCTTCTTTTTCATCTTTAATGTCCATATCATCAAGCAATTTTTCCATGTCTTTAAGGGAAATGAATCCAATTTCATCTCAGAATCTTCATCAGTTACACCTTCTTCAACATGATAGCATTCCTTCCTATATTTAGGTTTATAATCAGATCTAAATTTCTTTACTCTTGTAGGACACTTGGATGCAAATTTGTTGATCTTGTTGCATGAAAAACATTTGAATGGCAATTGTCCTTCATACTTGCCTTTGCCTTTCTTTTCTCTTTTAGCAATCATGGAAATGATTTTTTCTAGTCCTTCATCAACTTCTTCTTTCTCATTATTGCTAGAGATGTGTAAAGGTTTCTTACCATGGACTAAGGCTTTGAAAGATGTTTCACTTTTAGGTTCGGTCTTCAATCTTGATATCTCAAATGCAGAGATTTTACTGATCAAAGTCTCTCTCTTGAAGTCTTGTGAAAATTGCATGGTTTCATCTAGAATATTGATCTTTCTCTCATAGTCTACTATTAAAGTAGTCATCAGCTTGTCCATTATGTCTTCTTCTAATATTTCTCCACCATTGTAGGCTTTGATGCTCTCTTCAGGTAACATCTCAGGGTTTTTGTATTTATTTTTCCGTGTCTTCCTACGTGCATTCTTTGCTTGGATATCTCCTTCAAACATGTCTTCTAAATAATTCCATATTGTGTATGCCTTGTCTACCTTCTTGATCTCAGAGAATTCACTGTCAGATAGTGCACTTATAAGGGCTTCTTTGGAAACTGCATTAGCTATGAATGTATCCTTCTGTTTACTAGTAGCATCATCTCTTGAGAGGTCTTTTACAGAGGGATTAACAACTTCTTGTGTGGCTATCTCAAAAATGTCAAAACCAACACACTGTAAATGTGTTATCATTTTTTTCTTCCAATCCAGATAATTTTCTCCATCAAACTTAGGACTCTCTTTTCTGAAGTATGCCATATGTTCTACCTTAAGTTGTTAGGCTTCTTCTTCAAGGCACTTGGCTCTGATACCAATTGTTAGAATAGTCCCAAAGGATAACTGAGAGGTGGGGGGGGTGAATCAGTTATCAACTAATTTAATTCTTTTCTTTTCTTAACTTTAGAATACAATAAAGTAAATACACATTCAGATAACACAATAGACAAAACCACAATTTGGTTATAGGGAAACCAAATGGTAAAAACCCCAGTGGGAATTAACACCCACAATGAAATATACTTGTTTATAATAATCCTTGTTAGAAGATCTTGCAACCCTGTTAGGAGTTGTCCTTTACAATGCAATAAGTATAGTGACCTGGTTAAGGGTCTGAACCTGTTAGGAGTCTTTTACAAATAACCCTGTTAGGGGTGGGGACTCACTTTCCAAAATCTCACTGCTTCAATGGTGAAGGCTACAACCTTCTGTAGAACATATATGCACTATATCTAATTGATGAATTATAGAGTAGACCTGCTATCTTGATCAATTCCAATGTATTGTAATCCTCCACTACTTCTTCATATAGATCCTTAATGAATGAAACACAACTGATATTCTACTCTGTACATTTTCTGTCTCTTTTCTTATCATTCACACTTAGAATTCCACAAATGAACTACTATAAGTATCTTCCTCAAAGTATGAGATCATGGGACCTGTTAGGAAACTCTTCATAACATTGTTTCCGGCTTAAATAATCATGCAAGCATAAATACAACCACACAATATAAACTGAATAGACACGATGCTTCACAAAGTCGGCCTCACCAAATTAACTCTAACATTATAATCTTGTTGAAACACATTTGGCACCTTTAGATAACTATCTTTAACTCATTACTAAGCTTGAATATACACACGCATATTCTAAAGATAGGCACAACTCAAGAACCAACGCAATACGTCAGCTCTGTAAAGACAAACTCCATAAATTGTAACTGCCACAAACAAAATTGCACAACACAACTGAAACTTCATATCTGAGTCTGCGTGTATGAACAAAATATCAACATGTCTAGAACATGAATATAACTGCGCAAGGCTTGATATCATCATTTAGATAAGTGCATATAGAACACTGCTATATATTATATGTTGTCATTAATGAAAAACATACAATCAACTAGCTGCCAGACGTAAATCTCCAACAACCTCCATGTGTCTGTGATTGTAAAGGAGAGGGAGAGAGAAATCAAAATGCTTGTGTGAGATGGTGAATAGATGGACTTACAAACTTGTCAGATTTTTTCATGTGGCAGGAGTTTTCGTATGAAAAATCAAAATACTATTGACCAGGGTCATATGTATTTTTTGGCTTTATTATCTCATTGATTGGCCTTTTCAATTTAAAGACAGGTTGCCAAAATGGTTTCAAATACTGATCACAAGAAATGGATAACAATGCTAGGGAAATCCTGTTAGAAGGATCAATATGATATAAATGACACAAGAAACAAAGAATATTCAGTAGATTTGAATTGGTAGAGTTTCATGGTGTTCCAGGAAGAATCATAATGGAAAGTAATAGGTCTCTGATTACTCACTTCCTTACACTTGTATTATAGGTAGTAAAAAGTGATGGTAAAAACACATTTTATGCAAGTGAATAAGGATGTAGGAGTTATAAATGTAGCCATTCCATGGCGTATTTTCCCAGACATTATTGAAAATGGGTTTTGTTAAGGATAAGCAGCGTCTCTAGATACAAATGCAAAAAGAGTATTTGGATTGATGTTATGGGGAAAGTATATTACTTCTAAAGAGGCATTACAATGGGCCTGAGTTTCTAAAGAAGTATTAAAAGGAGGACTGACTTGTAAACTCGCAAATCATTCAAGATTCACCCTTTTTATACCTTTTAACTCAAATATACTGGTTCATTGTCCGGAGAAGAGGAAAAGGTGATGTCAAGTCCTTGGGTCATTCTTTCTAGATTTTTCTCAGTGCATGAGGGAGACCTTTAAAGAGTTGTGATGAGAATATTGCATCTTCACTTCTCTTGCATTGTAGCCATGAACTATGCTATATTGGCCTGACTCTTCTATTTGTTTCTTCTAATAGTAGCATTCTTGTTACCAACTGATTTAGTTGATGCGTACTTGAATGAGTTAGAGGAGAAACATATCCTATATGGAAATATTTTTACTTCCCTATCAAACATAATGCTAGTTTAGATTTCTCTAGTGTATAGTGGTGTTATGTCTTGAATGAAAGGAACCATGAGCTTTATTGACTCAGTGCATTGTTGTGATGTATATAACTCTTGTTTCATTCTTTGATTTACAATGATCAATTAAATGCTTGATTAAGATTGTAGATTTGATATGGTTATACGAGGATTTTGATAAGTAGTTTGTGTAATTGATAAAAACCTACATGTCAAACACAATCACTCAAACATGAAAAAAACAAGGATTAGCCATTAGAAATCATAAACAAGTTATCATATTCAAATGAAGGATTGAAACAAAGGGGTTTACACCACAACCTCTGATGAGCCAAACAAGTGCACCCAAGCCTTGTTGATTTTCTCTTAGAGATATTTGTAGGTGTGCTCTCCCAACACAATATTAAAAATTCCACTAGATTACTTGTATGTTATGGATGAAAGCTAAATGCAACTAATGGATACAATGAAGAGCTCAAGAACAAGTATGAGGAACTTGTCTCAAGCCTTCACCAAATGATGATAATGAAGACGCAAAAGATATACTAACATGCTATGCAATATTAGATGAAACCAAGAACTAGATTCATTTCCATTGTCCCTAAGATGTGATTTCTATATTTTGTAAGAGCATAAACATGAAAATGCACTATAAAATTCAAACACTAAACTATCATGATAACAATGCATAAATGAGAGATGATTTTCTCTTGACAATGGCTTCTATTTTTAGATTTTTTGGAGGAGAGAAAGGGCTTGGATGAGGTGGAGCTCATGTGGCATCCACATAGGTGCCACATGAGGGACCCATAAGCCATGCAAGAGGTCAAATTTTTTCACACATGTGTGAGAAACTTTTGATGTGATGGGTCAAGGTGTACTTAAAGTACACATGTGAAGGATCTTGTAAGAGGTGTAAGAGTTTTTGGTCCAATAAAACACTTTTAGAAAGTGTCATCAAGGTTGTAAGAAACCTTGTTGGCACCAAATTAGGATTATTTAGAAAAGTCAATTTTTGGAAATTTGCTCACACGTGTGAGAAAATAATTAGGACTAATATGTGTAGGAATCAAGAAATTAGCCTAATTAACCTTAGTTAATTAGTGAGTAGGTCTATTTGGTGAGAGTGATGTGAGGTAGGGTAGGATCTAGGTTCAAAT
>MU224966.1:1665722-1679161 GCA_018584345.1 Thuja plicata
TGGAGGAATAAATAAATTATAAATTTATTTAAAAGGGATTAATGAGGAAAATGTATATAAATGTGATTTAATACATTAAAGGGGGAATAATATTTAAATTAAGATTTAAATACTATGAAGATGAATCATATTTAATTAAATAGATAGAAGAATACAACAAATATAATTAATTAAAATTAACTATAATGTTATGGGAATATTAATTAAATTAATATAAGGATGATTTTGGACGTCTACATTTTTCCCCTCTTTGATGTGACATTGAAAGTGGCATCACGTCAAAGAAAGGAAAATAAGATGCCCCAGAGATAAAATTAATTATGGTGGGAGATAAGATGATGCCCCCTCTAGAAAATAATAGAAAAAATAAATTTTGTAGAATTTTCTCAAAAAAAGGCAGATGAGAGGAAGAGAGAAAAGGGGGAAATTAGGTGGTGTCATGAGACACGTCCTTGGTGGGGGGGGGGGGGGGGGAGAGCNTAGAGCTAGGCTAGATCGGGGACATGAGGCCCTAATCAGGATGGGGGAATAAACAGAAACCTTGCCAAGAGAAAAATGCAAATTGCAATATGACCTAGCTAAAATGCAATCCTAACTACATGATGACAGTGGGATTTATACCGTGTTAATGTTGGAGAGCACACCCTAGTTTGATTTTTCAAAAGGAGTTATGCACCATGTGCTAGAAAACACAAGTGACATGGTTCCTTTGCATTGACTAGACTCTCAGACAAATAGGTTTCTAGGAATAAGAATGCAAGATATTAGGTATGATGAGACCTATGAAATGTTGCTCATGAGGAGACGCAATACACCTAGATATTTTTTAGGGATTTGGGATGCATGAATCCCGCCCCCAGTGAGGCATACATAGTCATAACTTAACATCAAACATAAATGCACTAACAATCTATGACAAGCATATCATACCACAAATGACACGGATTCCAAAAGGTACTCACCATAACGAACCAAGATATGAAAGATCGAGGCTGTCACAAGAAGAACACATTGAAATGCAAGATAAAATCAACAAAAAGGCATCCTGACCAAGTGGTCATTTAGTCTAGAAGTTCTTACCATGAAGAAATTTAATGTGAGAATTGATAGAAAAGCCGACACTGGAAGGATGCATCCTGATGAGAAAAAGATTGATTGATTGAAACGAGAATTCGTTGGCAATGACTTGTGAATAGAATGAAACTTAGGAAAGTCAAATTGTCTGCTGATTTGTTGGAAACATTTGCAGTCACTGTGTCTAGAATAAAGCTCAGTGTTGATGGGGTAAGCTCAGTCGTGTGGGAATGTGATTTTACAAGAAGAGGAATTAGATGGAATGAGATTGGAAGATAAGAGGAATTAGATAGAAGAGGAAGCTGTTAGATTAGAAGAGGAATGAAGGGGATAGAATTGAATTGGAAGAAGATAAATGAATTGGAATATAAGATAAATAGAATGGAAGAGGAAGATAAGATGATTGCAAGTTGAAAGGAATAATAAATAGATGGGAGGAGAGGAAGATAAGAGGAATTGGAGAATAGGAGAGAATTGGAAGATACAATAGATAGAAATGGAAGAGAAATGGATTGGATTAGAAGATAGATAGAATGAAAGAGGAATGGATTGGATTAGAAGATAGATAGAATGGAAAAGGAATGGATTAGATTAGAAGATAGAATGGGAGAGGAATGGATTGGATTAAAAAATAGATAGAATGGAAGAGGAATGGATTGGATTATAAGATAGATAGAATGGAAAAGGAATGGATTAGATTAGAAGATAGAATGGGAGAGGAATGGATTGGATTAGAAAATAGATAGAATGGAAGAGGAATGGATCAGATTAGAAGATAGATAGAATGGAAGAGGAAGATAAGATGATTGGAAGTTGGAAGGAAGAAGAAATAGATGGGAGGAGAGGAAGATAAGAGGAATTGGAGAATATGAGAAAATTGGAAGATAAGATAGATAGAAATGGAAGAGAAATGGATTGGATTAGAAGATAGATAGAATGAAAGAGGAATCGATTGGATTAGAAGATATATGTAATGGATGTGGAAGATAATATATTAATGGATGAATATGAATTTGATAGAATGGGATTTAGACCAACGAAAAGGGAGAACCAATGAATGGTGGAGATGGAGAGATAGATTGGATGGGAGGTAAATGAAGGGAATGGATGGATATGTAATATTGAATGGATGAATAGGGAATGTGGGATTGAAGGATGGAGATTCAAGAACTAGGTGGTAAAGGAGTGAAATTCCCCACACTAGCAGTAGGAAAATGAAGGATGGGAAGATCAGGGATAAAGGATGCACGAAAGAGAATGATGATGTGTAAGGGATGTGAGTGGAAGACTGAAGAATGGGGAATGAGTAGATTAGGATCCAAGGACTATGTTTAAATGGATGACCCCATAATATAGGTGGGAAGATGAAGGATGGAGAGATGGTGGATAAAGGATAAATGAGATGCATAGATAGTTGTGAAAAGGATATGCATGGAGGGGAGGAAGGTGTGTATTTTCCAAAGCATGTATGGATGTATGAATGCCTCTAGCTTTGTAAGGAAGAGAAAAGGTATGCAAAATGGAATGGATTTGGAGAAGAGATATGAGATGGAGGGTATGAATAGGATAGGAAATATGATATGAAAAATATGGATAAGATAGAATAATGGATAATGTATGGAGGAAATGCATAGGGTAATAAAGATCAAAGACATGGGAAAGAAGGATGGAATTACATAGGATTATGGAAGGGGGATGGAGGAAATATATAAGACAAGTACTATGAAATGGAGGACATGGATAAGATGTCAAGATCAAAGATGGATAGAGTATGATGGACATAGATAGGATGATGGATAGTGAATATGAAGCATAGAGTATATGAGTGGAGGGAAAGTATATGATAGTTAAGATCAAAGTGTTAATCCCTAAGTTCTGTTGATGATTAGTGACCCACACTTAGTCATTTACTTAGGCAGTTTTAGTTGGTTATCACTGTGGCTGAGCTAAACATTGTAGGCCAAACAACATTGTTGAGCAAGTTTTAGATTACAGAGTTACATCTTGCCAAGCCGAGTAGAATATTAAGTGCCGAGCATCAGAGATGTGTTGTGCCAAGCCAAACTATTTTTGCATACATATCAGGATTAATTCAAACTTTGATGTAAATGGTTGAGGCTGACTTGTATGAGATCTAAGCCAACATTTGTACGCATTTAATATTTGTCTACTGAGTTAATTCGCATTTAATTATTTTATAGCATGCATGGCATGAAGCCAATCTGGAAATTAGAATGCGTTGGAGGTATAAACAATAGATCTTGATCGTTGATCTAGATATCACTACCAGATCTGAAAAGGTATAATAAGATGGATTCTAACCCTAAAAGAGAGTGTGTGTAAGAGCAAGAGATATACAAAGAAGGGTTGTTGTTCATGAGAGATGAACAATAAGTCATTTTGAGGAGAAGCCTAGATCAAGAAGAATGACAGAGCAGTGATAAGCAGAGTAAAGACATCAGATTGAGAGATCACAAAGGTTATTGAAAAGAGAAGATTCGTCATTAGAATTTGAGTGCATAACGAAGGATCACTACTTGGAACATTCTAATAGGTGTATGAAGTTAAATCTCTTAACAGAGTGGTTTTAGCAGGCCATTTCAAATCTCTTAGCTGAGTGCTTACTTTATTGTAAGTTGAAATCCTTTAACAAGGTAGATTGTAATGATCTTTAGTTCTTAACAGAATAGATCTTTAACCAGGTAGATTGCATATTGTAATCAAACTTTTGTAGCCCTAATAGGCACAATTTATTTCTGTAGTAGTGAAGATCTTGTGGGTATCATCCCCACCCCAGTTTTACCTATTTGGGTTTCTGGGTTACCAAAATTCTGTGTTATGAGTTACATAATTGATGTTATGGATGTTATCTGATGTTAGGTTAATTTCATATATGTATGAATGTGGATATTTGATTTAAGTGGTTAAGTTTTTAAGATTTGATTCACCCCCCCTCTTAGTATCTTGCTTTCCCATTCTTGTACTTCCAACAATTGGTATTAGAGCACAGTTCACTAACAAAATCTTTGAATCAGCTTGTGAGTATAGATCTTGAGATGGAGGTTTACAAGTTGGGAAAAGTCATTGAGAATCAAAAGATTGAGATCCAGCTAGCATTACATCAGCTTGAGATAGCAAGAAAAGAATTTAAGATATATTTGATGGCTAGGAAAGATTTGGACAAACAAATGAATGATACTCATTACCAGGAAGATGATACTGCAAATCTATTTCGGAATGAAAATTCTACTGAGAGTGATGCAGCAATTGCAGATCTACTAGAAAAGAACAATGCACTGTGTGAAGAAGTTAGAAACCTGAAAAGAGAACAAGAAATGCAGACAGTAAGAATATGTGAAGTATTGGAACAAAAGAAGAAAGCTCAAGATGACAAAACTATGGCAGAAGAAGACAAAAGAGTGATATCTCTCAGACTTGATGAAAGGACACATGATGTACAGATAATGATAATCAATCAGGTTGACATGGAAAATCAACTACTACTTGCAAATTAGGAGATTAGTAGGAAAGATATGGAAATGATAAATCTGAGATTTGAGAACAATCAATTGAAAGATGACTTGAGATTTGAGAAGGAACTTAATGAAAGGTTGAACAAACCCAATGAAGCTTTGACTCATTTTGAGAATCTGATGGAAGCATCAAGAAGGTCAAAAGATTCTTCTGGATTAGGTCACACTGAACCAAAGACATCTGCTGAGAAAGGAGAATCATCAATGAATGGTGAAAGGAGGAATGCAAAGACAAAGCACAACAAGCCTATTTTCCACCACTGTGGAAAACTAGGTCATACAGAAAACATTTTCCAAAGAAAGAAAGGTAAGTCCAATCCTAAATCTAAATTCAATGGTTATTGTTTTAATTGCAAGAAATTTGGACATAAAGCACATGAATGTTGGGCTGAAGCAAGTGATGCACCCCCCAAACCAAGATTTAATGGTTATTGTTACAAGTGTCAGAAACATGGTCATACGGCACAGGACTGTAGATCCAATGCTAAACAACAATGGACATCAAAGACACAAACAAAAGCATCTAAGAGTGGCAACACTTACAACTGGGATTATAATACTACACAGAGTTGCCATTACTGTGAAGAATATGAACATGCACCTGAAGACTGCTTAAAGACACATGTCAGAGGGAAATCTAAGAGTTTGATGTATGGAAGCTTAGTCTATTTTAGTTGTTTGAAGATAGGACACACTAAGAGAGAGTGTAGGACAAGAGTTCCTTCTCCTACTATTGAAGAAGTAAGAGCATAGATGAGCCATACATGGGTAAGGAAAATAGAGCTGAGTAGCAGTGAATCCACTGAAGCCGAGGTCTCCCAATCCAATGGATCAGGTGATCACACCATCTCCAACTGAGCAATAGAGGTATGTAAGGAACTGCATTCAAAATTTTAAATCTTAGATCAGTTCCTAGTATGTAATTGTGCCAAAGTACATATTTTCATATGATAAGATGTACCGGGACATGTTTGTGACAAGTGTCGAGAAGAGTTATATGCACTATAGGTGCCAAGCTAGTTGGCCAAGTAAGTCGTGTGATGGCTGAGCGTGGTAAGCTTAGCGGTATGCAAGTTGTGTTAGTCGGCCAATGACAGCTAGCTTGCACTAACCTAACGGGCAAAATGTTTAATGCTTACCTACCTTGACCTTTCAAGTCTATATATGGACGAACGATCTATTATTCACTTTTACTTTGTGATTTTTAACATTTACAGAGCGATCGAAGAAGTTGCAGATTTGATCTTAGTGAAGTTTGTTTCGATAATTTTGTCAGTGTGCCATCGACAACCCTAAATTAAACAGTGTGAAGTGTTTGCTTGTCAAGGTACTCTATTCTTCACTTTCAAACCCTAACCTCAAGAGATTATGGCTGCAAGTTCTTCTGCACCAGTTAAGGGAATGGAAGAGGATTTGAATCAAATTAAGCTAGTAAGGAGTGATGCATGCGCACCACCAAACTTTCATGCCATTCCAGAAAGCACAATTTTGAGTGATCTAAATGGAGCCCTCTCATCGATCCCACCAAAGGTACTTATGATTCACGATGTAAGATCTTATTACATGGTCAAAATTGGCAAAGTGGGAAACAACAAATTGAGAAATTCCTATGACAAACTATGTGACAATGGAATTCTGAAGGGCGAATTCAAACATTTAATCGACAAAGGGTTAACTCGTGCCATATATTTTTTGATATAATTCAAGGATGAATGGATTAAGGTTGTCCTAAGCTGAGTTCATAATATGCATATGTGGCTAGACAATGGACCAGTAAATATCACAAGAGATATTATCCAGCGAGTTACTGGGTACCCTGTTATCAGTGATAAATGAACTATGAGAGACCAAAGTAAAGAAGAGATAGCAGCTAACACTGGAGTTGTTTGGAACAGTAGAGGCATGACTATATCTACAATTACAAACTTGGAACTTGACTTTGGAGTGAGAGTGATTTCTCACAAATTCTATCAGTTGAGTCGACTAGATAGTGTTCCCTATACAACAGTGGACTAGGTATGGAAGATAGTAAAAAAGAATCACGCCTATGACCTTCCTGAGTTGTAGTTGACACAATTAGCTGAGAAATTACTATCAATCAGGAAAGCCAAAAGCTCATCATGTAAGTTTGGCCCTTTGTTAATATGTATATTCTTCTATGTAAAAAAGTCATTTCCTACACTAGGAAATATTGTTTGGAAAAAGGATAGACCCATCACTTTACAGATTAGTGAATGTATTCAGAAATTAGGCAGCGATTTCAATGGAATTATGGGAAATTATTTTGTGGAATTCAAAAAGAGAATGATATTGAGGACAAGAATTCCCAATTCACTTGTAGAAAAGTACTATGATGAGATATGTTTCTTAGTGGATATAGACTACACATATATTCAGACTGTGACACCTAGGGTATCATGGCTAGAGCCATTTCCCTATGAAGTTAATATTGATGAAGCATCAACAACTATCATAGCACTCCTAGCAGAGGAGATTGATACTAAAGCTAAAAGATTCAGAAAGTTTGATGAAGCAAAGGCAAAGATTTTGATGAATCTTAAGGCAGGAACCATGGAAAGGAAAAGGAAAAAGATTGTGAAAAATCTGAAAAAGATGGTTGGCTTGCCAAGTGATGAGGAGCTAGAGGATGCACCTCTAGACATATCTACTGGACAAGGGGAAGATGTATCTGAGGAACAAGAAGAAGAAGTCAGTGAACCTAAAGAAGAGGTCACAACTAAGGCAAAAGGGAAGAGGCCAACAATAGCTAAGGTAACAAAGCCAAGTAAAGAAAAACCCCGAGTTACCCCTCCCATTGCAAATCATCCAAGGAAAAGGGCATCTACTGCCACTTCACCAGTAGAACAGACAAAAGTGTATGCAAAGAAGATTGGAGAAAGTAGTTTTGGATCAAGGACTAAATTAGCAACAAAGGTTGTGCCGAGCCTACAAGTTAAGAGACCAAGAAGAAAACTATATTTGGATCCAGAAAGTGATGAGGACATGATAGAAATTGATGAACCCAGCCACATACCAAAAAAACCATTCAAGAAACCCATGCATATTGATGAGGTATGTGAGAATTTGAGAAATTCTACAAGGTTATCTAGTTTCAAGTTTATAAAGTATGAGAAATTGAAGGTAGGAGACAAACATAAGGTCCAGGAAGCTCTCCTAGACATGATGTGTAAATTAAAATTAACCCCTATAACAATAGGAGACAATGTGCTGAGTGATTTGTATGAATTTATATCTGGCAAGTGGGAATTTGCACTCACAACTGAGAGACAAATTAGGGAAGGCACATTAGCTCAAGTGATTCCCAAGCTAACCAAGAAGCAGAGAGAAAAATTTGTTGAAGAGTATAAGAAAAAATTTCTACCTAAATAGAGAGGTTATGCTATCTTGAAGAATGATATTGAAGGGATAGTACAATAGAGTACCAGAATTTGGAAGGAAGTTTTTGGACTGATTGTTCCAAAAGAAACAAGAACTGATGAAGGGACATCTGAGCCAAAGGATAAGGAAACTTAATCCACCCTTGTACCACAGATTTCCACGGTTCACATTTCAACTGAGTCTGAGAAGACTACGAAAGATGCACAAAATCAATCTAAGATAGTTAACACTATTGATTTGACTATTGACAGTATGATTGGTGTGACAATTGATGACTCTAGCAATCTAGATGCCAAGGGTCAGGATGAGCCGAGGGACTCAACTGTTGATTCACCTATCAAGGAAACTGAGGCTGAAGAAGAGAAGAGTATAGAAGAAGAAGAAAGAACTCAAGAGGAACCTAAGGATAAGGATGCTCAAGAAGAAACAACAAAGGAGAAAACAATTGAACAAGAGGTAATTGTACATCATTCACCTAGTTTAGAGGTTTTAAAGTCAGTACTAGATAGTAGTGAGGAGATAACAAACACTAAAAGTGAGCCTATAGAACAAGAGGCAATGCAAGTGTTGGTTAATCTATCACACTCTACATCATCAACTCCCACTGGAACTAAGACAGGAAGTATGCCTGATCAACAGGAAATTTTGACTAAACTTAAAGATGCAATGGTGTCAACTACTAATTCTGGAAAAGGTATTGTAGAAACTAAGTCGAGTAGTAGTTCACTTGAATTCAAGAGAAGGAAAGTTATGAGGAAGAAGTCTCCGATTTTAGATGTCACATTAGATGAATTTATTGTGATTCCACCATGGGATCCCAATGTTTTTTCTTATGAACAGATTGAGACTCTTCAGGAGTTACATAAGAGGAAGAAAAGATAGGTGGAACTGAAAAAGGGAGCAAAAGCAAAAGCAAGTGCTACATGACATAAAAGACATATTTGTAAAGGCTTTTGACATGGAGGATGAGAATCCTCAAGCCCCTATTCTTGAATAGTTAGTCCACATTGTGCAAAAGGTAAATGATGACAATATTGAAGCCAATGAGAAACTATTGCAATGGTCCGAGAGGAAATTTGAGAACAAGGTACTTGCCAAAATCTCAGGAGAGATTGCAATTAAACAGGTCAAACTTTCTTCTCTGATAGAAACTTTAGAAGGAGTTGCAAAAAATGTCTATTCATTGTATAATAGGTTATCTAATGTTGAATTCTTCACAAAGGATAATCAATAGGCTCTAGAGAAATTGCAACTAGACCTAAAGTCAATAGGCAGTTGTTCACTGAGTATGGATGCTAGCACTAGCTCCGTACATTTTAACAGGTTGACTTATGCACAGTGGAGGATAGCCGAGCTCATGGCTGAAGATGGTCAGATTAGGACCAAGTTGATTACTATTTAGACAAGTCTGATACCTCATCTGGAGGTCATTCAGACAGAAATTTTATTTGCAAACAAATTGATTAAGAGAGACTCTCATCTCTCAACTGCAGAAAGCTTAGTAAGTCTAGCTGTTGAGCTAGAAGTAAAAATAGAGGTTATGAAGTTTTTCAAGGACAGTTGGGACTCTGCATTTGAGTCTACCTTGCAACTTCATAAATAGTTTCTAGACAAGTATAACTTGACCCCACTAGCTATCAATGAAACAAACAAGGGGGAAACTGATAGGACTGACAAAGATACATCATAAAGGAGATCAATATAGGTATCCATGTGTAAATATTTTTTTTTAAGGCATGTATACTATATAAATTTTTGTATATAGTATGATGTACATTCATAGGGGGAGTATAGTATGTACTTAGGCAATATTTTGGATGGAATGAATTGTACTGATAAGTGTGTTTTTGCCACTAATATCAAAGGGGGAGATTGTTAATCCCTAAGTTCTGTTGATGATTAGTGACCCACACTTAGTCATTTACTTAGGCAGTTTTAGTTGGTTATCACTGTGGCTGAGCTAAACATTGCATGCCAAACAACATTGCTGAGAAAGTTTCAGATTTCTGAGTTACATCATGCTGAGCCAAGTAGAATATTAAGTGCCGAGCGTCAGAGATGTGTTGTGCCAAGAAGAACAATTTTTTCATACATGTTAGGATTAATTCAAACTTTGATGTAAATGGTTGAGGCTGACTTGTATGAGATCTTAGCCGACATTTGTATGCATTTAATATTTGTCTACTAAGTTAATTCACATTTAATTGTTTTATACCATGCATGACATGAAGCCAATCTAGAAATCAGAATGCATTGGAGGTATAAACAATAGATCTTGATTGTTGATCTAGATCTCGCTACCAGATCCAAAAAGGTATAATAAGATGGCTTCTAACCCTAAAAGAGAGTGTCTATGTAAGAGAAAGAGATATACAGAGAAGGGTTGTTGTTCATGAGAGATGAATAGTAATTCATTTTGAGGAGAAGCCTATATCAAGTAAAATGACAGAGCAGTGATAAGCAGAGTAAAGACATATTAGATTGAGAGATCACAGAGGTTATTGAAAAGAGAAGATCCGTCATTAGCATCTGAGTGCATAACAAAGGATCACCACTTGGAAAATTCTAACAGATGTATCAGGTTAAATCTCTTAACAGAGTGGTTTTAGCAGGTCGTTTCAAATCTCTTAGCCGAGTGCTTACTTTACTGTAAGTTGAAATCCTTTAACAAGGTAGATTGTAATGATCTTTAGTTCTTAACAAAACAAACCTTTAACTAGGTAGATTGTACATTGTAATCAAACTTTTGTAGCCCTAACATGCACACTTTATTGCTGCAGTAGTGAAGATCTTTTGGGTATCATCCCCACCCTAGTTTTACCTATTTGGGTTTCTGGGTTACCAAAATTCTATGTTATGAGTTACATATTTGATGTTATGGATGTTATCTGATGTTAGGTTAATTTCATATATGTATGAATGTGGATATTTACCTTAAGTGGTTAAGTTTTTAAGATCTGATTCACCCCCCCTCTCAGTATCTTTCTTTCCCATTCTTGTACTTCCAACACAAAGAGGGGAAATGGATGATGGACTTAGATAGGGTGGTGGATGATGGATAGGGTAGGTGGAAGATATGTATGGTAGCATAGGCATGGATGGAGCTTTCCCCCAAGTATAGAGTGAAAGGGAATGGGGATATGTAAATGGATATATAAGTGGATTTGGAAGACAATGGATATGTGATAGGAAGATGGATGAAGGACTCAATCATCTAGTTCCATGGATGAGATCCCTTGAGATGTTGTTTTCTATATATATAATGGGTCAAGTAATTTTAGATAAATGCTCATAGATGTTGGTAGGACAGTGGGAGAGGAGATGAAATGGATGGGGGGATGGAGGGGGGATAAGGGTTTATGAATAGGGTTGGATTAATGGGATGGGAGGATGGGGAAGGATTGGTGGATAATGGATGAGATATTGAAAGACTTGTGAAGAAAGGGATAAGGGAGTTAGAAATATCATCATTGGAACACACCTTGAAGGGTGGTGGAGTAGTGGATGAGGAGTAGTGGATTTTAGGATTAAGGACCCAAAATAGAGGAAGGAGGTGATGGATTTAGGATAGTGGAGTGAGGTATTTTAGGATCCAAAATGAATTTGAGATATGTGGGATTTTTAAATGGAGGATAAAATGGATTTATGAAGGGAAGAAGCTTTGGATTAGCAAGATTGGATGCCAACTTTGATTTTTATTTGAGATGCATTGCATGAATAAGTAGCTTGGGAATCCACATGATTTTTGAATTTTTTCTTATTTGGACCTTGGCAGAATTTTGAATTTTCTTTCTTTTGGATCATATCTTATTTTATTGAACATGTCTTTTAGATGTGACATGTTGATCCTTTATTTTTATTTTTTTGTGGATTTTGGATTTTATGAATTTTAGCTTTGGCATCCAAATTTCTTCCAATAGAAATGAAATGGGAGTTGAGGATGGATAGTTTGGAGGGTTAATGGAGGGAATAAGGGAGGATGAATGTTGGAAGCAATACAAGGATGTGTGCATTTGTTGATCTTTATTATGGATTTGAGGTTATGGAGTGGTGGACTTGGATATGGTGGATGAAGGTATGTAAGGACCCAAAATGGATAGAAGGGATGGCGGATTTGTTTTTGGGACATAGGGACCTAAAATGGATGTGGATGAGGAATGGATTGAGTTTTGAACATAAGGGCCCAAAATGAATGTGGATGAGGAAGGGATGGAGTTTTGGACATAAGGGCCTAAAATGGGTTTGGAGGATGGGGATGGGAAAATTTGAGTTTAGATGGAAGAATTTCAGATGTAGAAGGGGTGGAAGATTTACCAACATATTGAGACATTCTTTTTCCAATGGGACACTTTTTTATTTTGAACACAAGATGTGAGTCCATGTGAATGGGGTTTATGGATGGATTGGATAGGTTTGATGGGATTTTGTGGAGGACTATGATCATGTGGAGGGATAATAGGATTTTAAGAGGGATAGGCATTATGACATAGATTTGAATGGGCACTTTGATCTTGACTTTGGGGAGGATTATGTGTTGGAGTGAGTGGATCTTGAGATGGAAGGGATCATGCAATGAAATGGAGGGGACAGAATCATGAGATGGAGAAATTTGATCTTGACACAGAGGGGGTTTAGTGGAATGGATACATGGAATAACTTCGTGAAATGGCAGGTAAGTGAAGGTTAAGTCTTGACATAGGGGGGGATCATTGGATGGGGTGGAGGGGATGCCTTGATCTTGATTAGGAATGGGATCATGAGATGGGTTAAGGAGGATAAGTGGATATTGATATTGAAGGAGAGGATCTTCATATGGAAAGGTGTCATAAGATGGAGAGGTGTCATAATATGGAGGAATTTTTAGAGCTAGAGGAGAAAGGAATTCATGTTATCATGCTTTGGAACAAGTTCTTGACATGTGTAGACTTATGGGGGTAATGTGATGGAGGAGGTGGAAGCTTCAACTTGAGTGGATGGAGGGATGGGAGACTCATAAGGATTAGGAGATTGAGGTATGTATTGATTTAGAGGGGACGGTGGTAGGTTCATGACTTGAGGGGATTTCACAACTTGATTTGGGGATTTATATTTTTCTTCTAGCCCTTGGATCCATTCAATGGAAAAGGTAGTGCGGGATGGGGATAATGTAGGATTTGGAGGATCGAGATTATGTGGAGGATAAGGAATATGATTTTGGACATGAAGATCAAAATGTGGGGGGTTAGGTGTAGAATTGAGATTAAATGGGAGATGAGAATTATGAATTTGTACAAATGGGGAAGGACATATGTCTTTAAAGGAAAAAATTTTCTTTTGACCCCCATTTTGTAGGCTAAGGACAATGTTTTGGAGTTCTTGAATCTTGTGGGCAAGGTGGCTATGGAGGGAATCATGTGTTGGTGAAGTATAATGAGATGAATTTCCCTTGTCAAA